>JARHVA010003190.1:7500-25000 GCA_037957365.1 Torreya grandis | reverse complement strand
GTCATATGAGATGGCTCTTGAAGCCCATGAATGCTCTGTAATCTGATAATGTGGTGTGGATAGCCAAATGTGTACTAGAAACTAGGCCAATGTTGGACAACTCAAAAAAAGGTGAAGATTAGACTTGTATGAAAGCCACTCCAAAACTAGGATATGGGCTTATGTAAAAGCCACTAAAAAATATGGAGGTTAGGTGTGTATGAAAGCCACTCTGAAATGATGCCAACCAACTACAGATGGAATAAGGCATGCAACTACTGAGAATGCCTAGGTAATAAACTAAACATGAAAATAAAAAAATTCAAATGTACCATGCACATTAACCCCAATCACTAGTGTCTATAACATGGATTTTGATCTAGAATTTATACCAACTTCCCAATTCAAAACTAGAAGCAAGAGCAATCATGGCTTGCATGATACCCCCTATATCTAGATTTTATGAGAAAAACTATATTGAAACTACTGAATCTAAACTAGTCTATATGTGTAAAACTATAGATGAGCTTACCTTTCTACCTATTTCTAAAAAAATTGAGTTTTTTGTTGTTTGGACAGGGGCATAAAAAATAAGGCACCCTAGTGTTTATTAATTTTGTCCATATCTGATGTTGTTATCCTTTGCTAAAATTGATGATTGTTCTATAATCCTCATTATTTTTTTGGTCTATTTTTCTTAGTTTGACATTTGATTATTGTTTTGAGTGTTTTAAAACTGATTTTTTTATCAGTAGGAGCTCTGATCTCTGTGATAAAACCCATGTTTATTGTCTCCTCTTTTGAGGGTAGGAATAAAGACCCTAAAATGACTGCCCTTAGAAGAAAGAGGCCTATGAGTGTGTTATGCTATGAAATATATGATATAGCAATGATAATTGATAAGATATCTTGAGACATAACATATTTTGTATGAGAGATTGTTAGATCAAATAGGGGTATGCCTAGATAGATATAACAATGTAATATCATGTGAAATATAATGAATTGAAACTAGAAATGTTAGTTGTTAGTTGTTAGTTTTTAAAGAGGGATGGAGCATGATTTCCATCATGGCATCCAAGAAATCAATATGATGCATGATGTAGATCATGACATTGTAAATAGTGAGAAGCAAATAAGCAACAAGCACACAAGGCAAGAAGCATACAAGAGTGGCCAAGGGGAAAAGCAAATAAGGGACATGGGCACATGTCATTCAAACTGGAAAGTAATCATACAAGACATGTTCAAATTACACATACACATACAATTGAAAATAAGCAAGGTTGGTATGAGGGTCACAAACACATAGAAGAGTACAAGAAAAGGACATTGACAAATGTCTTAAGGTACACACAAAAATATAATCCAAGGACATTTACAAATGTCTTAAGGCACATATAGGATACAAAATAGGAACTAATAAATTCAATCACATATGACTATGTAAATCAAAAAAGGAAGGAATGTAAGATACTAGAAATACAATAGCATCTGACTAATTGAAGTAAGAAATAAAAGTATGCAAGACATAGAGTACAAGACTAGGTATATGCTAAGAAATACACAAGTGCTATATACTAGTGAATGTCGATAGAGTAATATGTGTAAGATAGTAAGTAATATACATTAACATGATAACTATAGTGTGTGGTATAGGAATGACATAACCTAAATGGTGTAGTCATGTAGAAGATGCCCCTAGTGGGTAAATATATCGATGTATGTCTCAAATGTAGAAGTAGGATGCCCCATCATTGGGTAGAGTGAAGCAATCATGGATCTAGATGTCACTAAACACACTTAAATAAGATCAAGTGAAGTATGGTAATGTAGATAAACCGATAACCAATAGCATAGAATAACAAAATGTAAGTCTAGCATAGTAGTAGAAATGTAAAGAATAGATAACGCATATAATTGAAATATTTTTGTGTTTTTGAATTATTAAATGTTTTTGGATTTTTGACATATTTGAATTTTTTTGTATTTTGAAATTTTGTATTTCTTTTTAGATTTTTTATATAAACTATGTATAATCAATCATAAATAAATTATGTATAAGCAAGACTGGATAGAGATGATACTAACCAATGAGTGTCATGGGAGACTCCTTATCATGGTGTTTTGTATCAAGGAGAGGGATCATACATGATCATAAAGAATGATGGGAAGGATAAGATTATGGCTCTAAAATTTGTGTATGCTATAAATTCTCTAAAATATATATATTGAAACTAACTATGGGGTCCCCCTGTAACTCTGAGAAGTAGATGCAACTGTAGTGCTCTTAGGGACCCATCTAGTTGTAGGATAATATTTTTGAACATGTGCTTTGTGTGTAGAGGCATGAGACCTCAATAATACTACCTTGGGTGTGAACACTATAGTTGGAAACTATTTAGAATTCTAAAATTGTGGTTGCTCTAAAAGAAACCTCTATGGAAGTGTATAAACTCTCTATGTTGGTGATGGAGGCCTCAACTATGTCTGAATCTAAATTAGAAGAAGAACTGTAACTGGTGGTTAGAGTAAAACTGGTGATTGTAAAAAGTATATGGCTTTGAAGTGGGGAGTGATATCTCATATAGAACTCCACCAAATATAACAACTTGATTAGTGTGAATGAATTTTATGCATTTTTGAACTATAGAAGGTACTGCTCAAAGTTTCTAAATCCATGGTTGACTGAGTAACATATAAAAAACTCCTACACTGGGACCAATAGTAAATGGTGTGGCCACATATATTAGACCAACTTGTAGAGGAAGTAAAATATCACTTAACGAACTCTATATGTGCCCACTAAATCCACTGATAACTATGTTTATTTTTCAGGGTAATATCCTACTTTGAATATCCTAAATGATGTAATAATGGCATAGTGCACATGTTCATACTAGATCTATTGTCTATAAAAAAATTATGAATGGGATGATTATTAATCTAAGCTTTGATTAAGAGTGAATAATAATATGAATCATCCTCAACTATCTCCCACTCTGAGAAGGAGATCGAAGGTCTAGTTAGAACTCTAGAATTGTATACACCAATTATGTTACTCAAAGGGTGTAACTCAACTGAAGGTGTCTGATATGTAGCTGGTAGAGGATGTGCATGATATTCATGATGAACACCTGATGTATCTCATATCTCTTATTTAGAATATTGTGAGAAAGGATCTAAGAATATTTTCAAAGCTTTGTCTTGTGTTTGCTTTGCCTAAGGAAGCTCAACTAAAGTTCCAAGATCAATAACATTGTCATCTATCAAGTCATGTATCTTATGTTTCAAAATGATGCATTTATTTTTTTTGTGGCCTAGTGTCCTACAAAAATCACAAAATGCATTATGATCATATCCCCGTAGAAGAGGCTTTATTATATCAAATTCCTAAATAGGGGGGAGAGATATTATATTATATTCCAAAAGCTACTGTAAAACTTTGGCTAAAGATATTGGTAGATTGGTAAAAGTTCATCAAGGAGGTGTAGATAAAACCACTCATTGAGGGGGCTCTGAAGTAACATTAATTGTAGGTTTATTTTGACTCTTTCTATCATTGACCTTTACTTTGTATGGGACTTTGTTGTTATTCTTGTTTGTTGTTTTTGATATGCTCGTGTACTTGAGTTTTCCCATTAAAATTAGTTTGACTCCCCTTTTCTTTAGTGGATGACATAACTCAGTGAAGGAAGATAATATTTTGAACATTATTGACTCATGCAAAGCTGGTAGAAGACTTTGTTTGAAGAGATCTTGTAATTTTTCATTGACCATGGGGCTCGTCATCTTAGCCAAGATAGTCTTATATCGAAGTGCATAATATATGATATGCTCATTGAACTTTGTTTATGTTGTGCAACTTGGGTTTAGGAAACCTTATCAACAATGTTAATGCTAAAATGAGCTAGGAACATGTCAGCTAAAGGATTGAATGTATTGACCGATTGATTTGGTAGACTATATAACCATTATAAAGCATAATCTTTTAGACTCTATGGAAATAATTTGATTAGTAACCAATAATTTAGCACATAGTCCAAGCATATTGTGTGATAATCTCTCAAGTGTGTCTTTAGATCATCCTTTTCATCATATAGAGTGAGCTTGGGTTGAATAAAACCCATGAAAAGGGTGTAGAAGTAATACGACATGCCAATGGTGTATGAAGTAGATCAAAAAAATCCAAGGCTTGTGTAGGTCTAGAATCACCTTGATCAAGGTGTAGCACCTTGGATTGAAGATATTTTATTTCTTACATAAGGGTTGCCACATTGGGAGACAAAGATGTACTAGCCATAAATGGTGGTGCCTCATAGGAAGGTTGGGTTGCTATAGGGGGTTGTTAAGATATAGTTGCCCTCGTAGTGTCATTTACAATTGGTTACTCTATGGTTTGAGAAGATTGACCATTGTTCACTTTTTTTTGTCCCTCGTGTAGTATTTTGAGCATGTCATCTTGCATGTCAGGGTGTTTAGTTAAGAGTTCTAAAAGTTCCCTTTTTATCATTTTCATCAAAATTGATGTATTGGGCTATTGTTAAAGTAGGAAAATAAATTGAAAATTAGTTGAATTTTTTGTAATAATTTATAATAAGCAAAGTGCTATAGAATATTGAATATAGGAAATGTAAAGTCCTAAAAAATACAAACTAGAAAATGCAATAAAAGGATACAAATCTCACAAACATGTAAGGTGATACCTCAAAAGCAATAAGATCTAGTATATGTAACTAGGTTATTGTTTTGAAAAATGATATTTTAAAAATTTACCATGGAATTTTAAATTTTGATGTGAATTTTTTATTTAAATATGCAGGTAAAAAATTAGAAAAATATTGGAAAAATTGTGATTTAAAGGGACCAATTATGTGCAACTAGGGTTTAGAAGCAAAGCATTTTTTTAAATTACTATGGAATTTTAAAAATTAAAATGAATTGTTGATTTAAATAGGCAAGTAAAAAAATTAAAAAAATATTGTAAAAATTAGCGAGGAATTTACATTAGGGTTTTTAGGCACAAACGAAGTAAGTTGAGTTCACCAAATGATTTAACTATTTTAGAAATATTTGAGTTTTATTCCTAATTTAGTTAAGGGTTTGGAATAATAAATTAGTAAATAATATTTCAATAAATAGAATACTAATTTATATAATATATTTGACCTTTGTAGCTTTCTAAAAATAGTAATGAAAGAGGAGAAATATAATGTATCTTAAAAATATGTTGATACAAATGAGACAGAGGATGATACTAGCTATGCAGGACTAGGACAGTATCATGAACTAGGATATAGCTTTCTTTCAGTGAATAGGCAAAAGCATTAAAAATAAGACACTTCAAGGTTTGATACTATAGTCTAGGTCCTAGCGCTATTGTCCAAACTAGTCACAAAGATCAATTTTTTTGAGTTTTGTCTATTGTCCCTATATAAGTTTGCCTATGAAATTTCAAGTCTTGATTGTCGACGAAGTTCCTTGTAAAGATGAATTAATCTCCAACCCTAGATCTTCCTTTTACTTGAATTGAATGAAAACTTTGAGAAAGAAGGGGGTTAGTGTGTGTAAGATGCACTGAACGTGTATCCACACACCTTGTGTGGCCATACTACCTACATACCAATACTTCAAAGATGGATCAAGCCTTAAGTAGTTCTCCCACTTGATGTGCTTTATGCAATAGTGTAATTGATTTAGCTATTTTTAGAATATTGGAAAATTATTCCTATTTTTAGTTAAGAGTCTAGAATAGGAAATTAGTAAATAAATATATAATAATTAAGCTAATGATTTGTATAATTTGACTATAATTTGAATCTTTTTAAAAATAGTAATAAAGGAGATAAAATAAGACTTAGTTGGAAACTGACTGAGATGGCTATTGCAGGGTCTGAAATTCACTGTGCAAGACTGAAACACTATCAAAAATTAGGTTTTGGACTTTGTTTTATGATTGGATAAGAGTGCCAAAATAATACACCCTAGGTTTTGGTAATATATTCCTCTTATGTTATTGTTGTCCATAAGACTTGATCTTTCTACGTTTTGTTCATTGTGTTTGTGTGAGCTTGCCTATGAAATTTTGACTACTGGATGTCCATATAACTCCTTGTAAATCTGATTTAATCTTCAAACCCTAGAATCTATGATGCTTGGACAAACTTTGAGATAGAGGGGGGTTTAGTGTGTGTAAGATACAATGAACATGTATCCACACCCCTTATGTGGGCATGCTTCCTACATATTAATACTCTGAAGAGGGATCAAGCGATATGTAGTTCTCCCACTTGATGTGCTTTGTGAAATTATATGTATGACGATTTAAATGCTAAAATTGGGTGTGCTTAAGGTGACTAGGGATTGGTGTAAGGATTTGAATAAGCTTGTGGCTGTATTGGATGGTTGTATGAAAAAAATAGAAAATTATGCTTGAGTAGTCTTGCTTATATTCTTGATTACTTTGTGATATTTACCAACCCTTTCTTAATGAATTTTGAATGGGATTTTATAGGGATTTGGTCATGGGTTGAATGTGCTCACATTAGGTTGACAAGAAGGGGGATAAGAACTTGAAGGAATTTAACATTAGATGTAAAAATATACTTGGATAGGAGCATCAAAAGTGGACACTATAGGGTCCAACATTATAGTCCAAGCTGGACGCTATAGTCCTGAACTAATAAGACATGAAAGGATAGATTTATCATGGAAAGATTAGTTTGGTTGATCTAAGATTAATTCTAGAAGGCTACAAATGACTAAGAATTAGTGAAAAGATGCCGATGAGGGTCATGAAAGAAAGTAGGAGGGACCTATGGGTTGGGTGTCACAAGCCACACTCAAGTTACCAATTTTTAGATTTTATGTGACTACATTTTCCCCCTTTATTCTAGTGATGTAGCAAAGTAAAATAGTAGGATAAAAGAAAGATAGAAAATGTACCTAAAATTACCTATAAGGGTGAAGCCCATGAAGCTATGTGATGTTGGGTGTGCATAGAGAGAACATTATATGAAGTGTAAATATACAAAAGAAAGCAAAGAGTAGATCAGTTCTTACTAGATATGCTATATCTAAAATAAGATTGTACAAAGCTAAGTAAGAGAGAGAGAGGAAGGGAAAGGAATGAATATACCTCATTAGGTATGTGAACCAATATAAAATTTATTATGATGTTGATTGATGCTTAAGTATTGTTGAGTAATGCGATATGATGTTATACCAAGAGTAATATAAAAAATGGAGCTAAGTGATCAATTCTCCAAAAATGGCTCAAGAATGCAAAGACTAGCCTTTTGGCTCCATCATTATCCACTAAATGAAGCTACATTATTCTACATGTGTTGATCGATGTTTGGACTACATGTCCAATCCCTCTAAGTAGGTGGCTTAAGAATAATAATGTTAGCTAGTCCTTTGTCTCCATCATTACCCCATGAAGTGAAGCTATGAATTGATACTAGTATGAAATATGTGTCAGATGAGATTCTTACTAAATCCCATGAATGCTGTGTAATATGAAAATGTGGCATGGATAGTTGAATGTATGCTAAAATCTAGGCCAATCTTGGCCACTCCGAAAGGTGGAGATTAAGCTTGTATGAAAGCCACTCCAAAATTAGGCACTAGGATTATATGAAATCCATTATAAAATGTGGAGGTTAGGATTTTATGAAATCCACTCCAAAATGATGCCAACCACTTGTATATGGAATAAGGCATGCAACTGCTAAGAATCTCTGGGTAATGTACTGAACTTAGAAATAAAAGTAGACAAATATGCCATGCACATTGGCCCTAATCACTGGTGTTTGAAACATGGATTTTGATCTAGAAGTTATACCAACTACCCTATCTAAAACTGGATGTGAGATCCATCATGTTGTGCATGATGCCCCCTATATCTAGATTCTCTAAAGCAAAAGTGTACTAAAAACTGCAAATTCTGAACTAGTCTAACTATGCAAAATTGTTGCTAAACATACTTTTCTACCTATTTCTAGAAAGTCTAGTTTTTCTACTATTTATATAGGGACATAAAAAAATGGACACTAGAGGGCTTGACACTATATTCCAATGTTGGTGCTATTTTCTTAGGCTTAATCTGATGACTATTCTCAAATTTTCACTATCTATCTAGTCTAGTCTACCTAGTTTGAAGTTTGGTTATTGTTTTGGGTGTTTTGAAATCTGAATTTTTGACCGTTTAAGAGCTCTGATCTTTGTGTCAAAACCCCAATTTGTTTCCCCTTCTTATGATGGTAGGAATGAAGACCTTTAAATGACTACCCTCTAAATAAAGAGCCTTCTAATTTTGTTATGCTACAAAGATACATGATATAACAATGATATTTGACAAAATATCTCAAGATATAACATGGTTTATAATGAGAGATTGTTAGATCAATAAGGTATGCCTAGATAGATATAATAATGTAATAACATGTGCAATGTACTATATCAGAACTAGAATTTTGGTTAGTTGTTAGTTGTTATTTTTAAGTTTTTAGTTGGCAAGGAGGGATAAAACATGATATTCATCATGGCATACAAGAAAGAAAGATAATGTATGATTTGAATCATGACATTAAATAAAGCAAGATAATACATGATGTGGATCATGACATTTAAAACAAGTGAAAATAAATCAAGCAACAAACATATACAAAAAGAAGCAAGAATCATACAAGAGTGGCCAAAGGGCCAAGCAAACAAGGGACATGGGCACATGTCACTCAAGTAGGAAATCAAGCATACAAAGCATGTTCAAATGCCACATACACATAAAATTGAAACAAGTGAGGGTGGCATGAAAGCCACAATCACATAGAAGAGTACAAGCAAAGGATATTTGCAAATGTCCTAAGGCACACATAAGAATAGAAGCAAAGGACATTGGAAAATGTCTCAAGGCATATACAGGAGACAAATATGAAATAAAAAGTGCAATCATATCTAGTTATGCAAAGCAATAAAGGAAAACATGTAAATACTAGAAATATAATCACATATATCTAATCAAAGAAAGAAGTGAAGGTATGTAAGACATGTAGCTATAAACTAGGTATATGCTAAGAAATACACAAGTGATATATACTAGTGAGTGTCGATAAAGTAATCTCTATAAGCTAATAAGTAATATACATCATCATGATAACTAGAGTGTGTGGTGTAGGAATGACATAACCTAAATGGTGTAGTCATGTGGAAGATTCCCCCAATGGGTATGTATATTGATGTGTGTCTCAAATGTATAAGTAGGATGCCCCCTCAATGGGTAGAGTGAAACAATCAAAGGTCTGGATGTCCCTGCACATACTCAAAAAAGATCAAGTGAAGCATGGTAATGTAGATAAATCAACAAATGATAGCATAGAACAATAAGTGATAGTCTAACATAGTAGTAGAAATGTAAGCATGGATAATGCATACAATCAAAATGTTTTTGGTGTTTTTAAATTATTTGAATGTTTTTGTGTTTTGAAATATTTGATTATTTTTGTATTTTGATATTTTGCGCTATGTACAATCAAGCATAAGAATCCTATATACAAGTAATACAGATAAGAGATGATACTAACTGATGAGTCTCATGAAAGACTCAGTATCATTATGTCCTGTATCAAGGAGAGGGATCATGCATGGTCATGAAGTACGATGGAAGGGCTGAGATTGTGGCTCTAAAAGCTATGTATGTTGTAATTTCTCTAAAATATCTAAAGTAGAAACCAAATATGGGTTCCCTATGTAACTATGAGAATTAGATGAAACTATAGAAATTTTTGGGACCCATCTGGTAGTAGAATCTCTCTGAACATGTGCTCTATGTGTAGAGGCATGAGACCTCAATGATACTTCTCTAGGTATGAATACTATAGCTAGAAGTTGTCTAAAATCTTGAAATTATGGTTGATCTAAAAGATACCTCTATGGAAGTGTATTAACTCTCTATTATAGCAATGGAAGCTTAAATTGTGTCTAAATCTAAACTGGGAGAAGAACTAAAACTCTTAGAGAAATTGAAATTGGTGGCTAAACTAAAACTAGTCACTACAAAGTAGAAGATGGATCTAAAGTGGGGAGTGGTAACTCATATGGAACCCTAACAACTATAACAACTTGATTAGCATGAATGAATTTCATGCATCTATGAACTATAGAAGGTACTGCTCCAAGTTTTTGAATTTATGGTTGACCAAGTAACATATAGAAAACTCCTGTACTAGGAACAATAGTGAATGGTGTAGCCACATGTGTTGGACTAACTTGTAGAGGAAGTATAATCTCATCCAATGAACTATGCATGTGCCTACTAAATCCACTAATAAATATGTCTATTGGTACAATACACTGATATAAATATCTCAAATGCTATAATAATGTCATAGTGCACATATTCACACTAGATCCATTGTTTATGAGAACACTATGAATAGAATGATTATGAATGTAAGCTCCGATAAAGAGTGCATGATAATCTGAATCATCTTCGACTATCTCCTACTTTGAGAAGGAGATAGAAGGTCTAGATGGAACTATGGAATTGTATACACCAATCATGTTACTTAAAGAATGTAACTCAACTGAAGGTACTATGTATGTATCTAGTGGGATATGTGCATGATATGCATGGTGAACCCTTGATGTCTCCCTTATGTCTTATTTAGAATGTTATGGAAAAGGATCTAAGAAGATTTTCAAAGCTTTATCTTGTGTTTTCTTTACCTGAGGAGGCTCAACTAAAGTGCCAAGATCAATAATGTTTCCATCTATCAAGTCATATATATTGTGTCTCAAACTGATGCATATATTCATTGTATAGCTTGGTACCCTATGAAACTTACAAAATGCATGTTGATCATATCCCTATGGAAGAGGCTTTATTGGAGCAACTTATCGAATAGGAGGGAGAGATATGATGTTATATTCTAAGAGCTATTGTAAAACTCTGGTTGGAAAAACTAGTAGATTGGTAAAGGTCTACTGAGGAGGTGCTAATAAAACCACACTTTGAGGGGGCTTTGAAGTCGCATTGACTATAGGTTGATTCTAACTCTTGCTATAATTGATCTTGACTTTATAATATATTTTATTGTTACTCTTTTTTATTATTTTTGATATTCTTGTGTACTAAAGTTTGCCCATTGAAATTAGTTTGACTTCTCTTTCCTTTAGTGTATAACACAATTTAGTGAAGGAAGGGAACCTTTTAAACATTATTGATTCATGCAAATCTAGTAGAAGAATGTATTTGAAGAGATCTTGTAATTCTTGATCAGCCATAGGGCTAGTCATCTTAGCTAAGATAGTCTTATATCGAAGAACATAATCTATGAGATGCTCATTTGATCTTTGTTTTTGTTGTGAAACTTGGGCATAGGAAACCTTATCACCAATGTTAATGCTGAAATGAGCTAGGAACATGTCAACTAAAGGATTTAATGCATTATCTAATTGATTTGGTAAACTGTAAAACCATTGTAAAGCATAATTTTTTAGACTCTATGGAAATAACTTGGTAAGTAGCTAGTCATTTGTCACATAGTCCAAGCATGCTTCATGAAAATCTCTCAAATGTTTCTCTGGATCACCCTTGCCATCATATAGAGTAAGCTTGGGTTGAATAAAACCTTATGGAAAGGGTGTAGAAGAAATGTGACATACCAATGGTGTATGCAGTAGAGAAAAAGAATCCAAAGCCTATGTAGGTCTAGAGTTACCTTGTTCAAGATGTAGCACCTTAGATTGAATATATCTTATCTCTTGCATAAGGTTTGCCACATCAGGAGTCAAAGATGTACTAGCTATAGCTAGTGGCATAGAAAAAGGTTGGGATACTATAGGGGGTTATTGAGACATAGTTGCCCCTATAGTTTAATTTATAATTAGTTACTTTGAAGGAATAGAAGACTCAACTTTTTTATCCTTTTTTATTCCATGATAGATTATAAAATAAGAGTATGATCTCGAGGCTGGTCCCTAAGTCTTTCTTACAAACTTTGTAGGAACAAATATTTGTTGAGGATAACTTCATTATCAATAATTGGTAGAATTTGATCAAGAGTCTGATGTGGTGAATCATGAACATCAGTGTTTATATCATCACTGTTATTCTTATATTACTTATTGTAAAAAATACTCATGAAAATCAGTGTAATCTGGATGTGTAGGATTTATAAAAAGAACCTGAGTTGGTTGTTTATCCATGGTATATGGTCGAGTTAAAGGGATTTGAGTTAATTTACGAGGGTTAACACTAAATCTTTCACTTCATCTTGAAATAAGAGATGCAAGGAGCTTAGGTGGCATAAGGAAAACAACTTGAATAATGAAAGAAAAGATTAAACAAATATAATCTAAACAAGGAACTGGAATATGCATTAAAAAGATACGAAGCTCATAAATGGGAAATGTGATACCTCAAGAAGAAAATAGGAGATAATACATGTAACTAAGGTTTTGAATGAAATTATTTTGAAAATTAGTATGAAATTTTAAAATTTGATATAAAATTTTGATTTTATTATATAGGTCAAAAATTAGAAAAATATAGAAAAAATACTGGGAAAATACCGGGACCTAGTATGGGCAACTAGGGTTTGAAAGAAAATTATTTTAAAATTACTATAAAATTTTAAAATTTAATGCTAATTTTCTATTTTATTATGAAGGTAAAAAATCAAAAAATATAGGAAAAATGTTGGAAAAGTATCGGGACCTAGTATGAGCAACTAAGGTTTGAAAGAAAATTATTTTAAAATTACTATGAAATTCTAAAATTTAATGCTAATTTTTAATTTTATTATGTAGGTAAAAAATCAAAAAATTATTGAAAAAATTAATAGGAAATTTACCCTAGGGTTTCTAGGGTTTTTATGCATGTTCAAAGTAATCCAGGTTCACCAAATGATTTAACTATTTTTGGAATATTGGAGTATTATTCCTATTTTTAGTTAAGGGTCTAGAATAGGAAATCAATAAATAAATATGTAATAATTAAGTTACTAATTTATATAATTTGATTGTAATATGAATCTTTCTCAAAATAATAATATAGGAGATAAAATAAAACTTAGCTAGAAATTGATTGAGATGGTTGTTGTAGTGTCTAAAATTCATTCTGTATGAATGGGACACTATCACAAATCAATTTTTTGACTTTATTTTATGATTGGACATGAGCATCGAAATTGGACACTCCTAGGTCTGGTGCTATAGTCCTCTTATACTATTATTATTTATAAGACCTAAGCTTTTTGGGTTTTGTTCACTATATTTATGTGAGCCTACCTATGAAATTTTGACTACTAGATGTCCATAAAATTCCATGTAGAGATGATTTAGTCTTTAAACCCTTGTGTGGGAATGTTGCCTACATACCAATACTTTGAAGAGCGTTCAATCCATATGTAGTTCTCCCACATGATGTGTTTTATGAAATTATGTGTATGAAGATGCAATTGCTAAAACTGGGTGTGCTTGAGGTGATTAGGGATTGATGTAAGGATTTAAATAAGCTTGTGACTATATTAGATGTATCTATGTAGAGAATAGGGAAGTATTCCTGAGTAGTCTTGCTTGCTTTGTGATATTTGCCAACCCTATCCAAATGAACTTTGAATGGGATTTTATAGGGATTTATTGGTCATGGGTTGAATGTGCTCATATTAGGTCAACAAGAAGAGGGATAAGAAATGGAAGGAGCTAATTAGTGGAGGTAAAAATGCACTTGGATAGGAGCACCAAAAATAGACACTAAAGGGCCCAATGCTATAGTCCAAATTGGGCACTATAGTCCTAAGATAATGGGACCAAGGGGGATAGATTTATCATGGAAATAGCAGTCTAGTTAAGTTTAGATTAGGTATAGAAGGCTATGGATGACTGGGAATTAGTGAAAAGATGTCTATTAGGGTCATGAAAGCAAGCATGAGGGACTTGTGGGTTGAGTGTCAAAAGCTACACTCAAGTTACCAATTTTCACATTTGATATGACTATAGTAATGAATATGTAAAAATGCTAAACTGGGTATGATTTAGGTGGTTAGGGACTAGTGTGAGGGTTTGAATATGTTGATAGCTATATTGGATTGTTGTATGTAGAGAATAGTGAAATTTGCCTTAGTGGTCTTCACTTGTATTCTTTCTTGCTTTGTAATAATTGCCAACCTCTTCTAGATTAACTTTGAATGGGATTTTATAGAGATCTATTGGTCATGGGTTAAATGAATTTGCGTTAGTATGACATAATGAGGAAGAGGAATCAAGAGAAAATGGTCACCTGGAGCTACAGTTGTATATAATTAGGTATTTTCAATATTTTCCCAATATTTTTTCTATATTTTTCTAATTTTTTACCTTTAGCTCTAGGAATCAGGTGTAAATGATATGCATGAAAGTTTAGGGGGTAAAGTGTGAAGTCTTCAATAGGATGAGTAAAAATATATTATTTGATGCACTATGATTGGAATAAATATTTTGTACATTATTGATGTCCCCTCTTTGTTTGAGTCAAATATTTAATACAGCTAGTAGGATGGGGGAATGCAAGCTATCTAATTGTGCAAACAAATTAATTATGAGAATTTTATGTTGTCTGGATTTAAGGGTGAGTTGATCGTAGGTTGTTAAACTTGATTGGTGTTAGGATGGGAAAACATGGTTTATGACCTTGCCAAAGTAAGTAGAATTGGAAACCTTCTAAATTACTTGGCATTAAATGTTGGCTTGATGTAATGCAGGATTTAAATGGAAGCAATTACTAATATTCATTTTAATTTTGTTGTTTTTGGGCAATCAGAGCATAACCTATTGGATATTTGTAGTTGGTTGATTATTTTACTATTTTTTATTTGTATTATGGGAAAATCATTAGTAAATAAGTTAGGGTTTTTACATTAATTGGGTTCATATTCATGACCTACTTTTATTTCTATTTGGCTTATGTGTAACATTCGGGTAGTATTACTATGTTTTATATGCTTGTAGTCTAAGTCTATTCTTTTATTGCTAATAATTTTAATGTGGGGCTTTGTTTTTTTTTGTGAAGAGGTGTTGTTAATAAAAAAAGGGTGGAGTTGACTACTAGGTCAATAAGTAAGGAAAATAGTAACAAAGGATTTTAGGGTTCTTTTTCAATAAAGAGTTTAATTTTTTGGCTAGAGTAAAGTAGAATATTTATAGATTGAGGAAATTAATGTCATTAATTTTAATTTTATTATTTATGGGTATGTAGAGAGGAGACTATTAGGGCCTCATTCTGTTACTATATTGGGTTCATATATGTAACCTACTTTTATTTATATCTAGCTTATGTTTAACATCTAAGTAATATTATTGAGTTTTATATGCTTGTAGACTAGGTTTGGGCTTTTACTAGGTAAGAATTTTACTGTGCGACTTTATTTTTTACATAGAGATATTGGTAATATAAAAAGGGTGAAGTAGACTACATATTTTTTAAGGTAAATAGTATCAAGGGTTTTAAGGGTTATTATTTAGTGAAGGGTTTAATTTATTAGCTAGAGTAAAGTAGGATATTTAGGGTTTGAGGTGATTAGTGTCATTGATTTTAATTCCATTATTTATAGGTATGTAGAGAGGAGATAATTGTGGCCTCAATCTTAATTGTTATGTTCTTATGGTATTAAAAGTTGTTACAATTTGTGTGGATTGGCATTATTTTTGAGGTAAGGCATTCTAGATCTTTTAAGCTATGCCTTACAACTTTATAATGTATTTTGATAGGCTAGGCTATAGATAAAGCCTTGAAACAAGTAATTTTCATTAGTAAAACACAAATAGTCTTTGAAAATGTTGATTAAAAAAGCCTAGAAAAAAATACATGGATAAACTTTGGAGAAATGTGATTGCAAATGACTGAAAAAAGGAAAAAAACAAACTCTTTATACATTGAATGGAAATTGTATTAATGAAGTTTAGGATCCTACATCTATATCATTTCAAACTAGATAGCACACAAATATATGATTTACATGCCCTTAAGTAATCCAATTAAAATGGATGATAGTAATTGTCTCAAACCCTACACAACCTATTTCACTTCAGCAAGAGAAATAAAAAAGTTGTGCCCTTTAATGAACATGATCCATAGAAATCCTCTTGTTATAATTGGTCTTATTTACAAAATCAACATTTAATTTACTAAGAGAATTGTCATGGCAATGACTGCACATGTGAAGAGATAAATTCATGTTACTAATTATTTTGGTTACAACTTGAATTTTTATAATACTTAGAGGCTTTGTAACATTAGAAACACTAGGGTAGGTGAATGGAATGGTTTGTGGTTATGTCTATATATATTTATTTTCATGTGACTAAAACTAATAGTGATACTGTTATAGAACATGAATAAATCATATTTATGTTCATAGTGTAAAAATATCCACTACTCATTGCCTCTAGTGTTGTTACCATATGAAGGAGTCTGAGTCATGATGAATAACTTATATGTCTGTATTTATTTATGATGTATGTATGTATGTATAATGGTATAATTATCACCTAATAAAATAGAATACCTAGTCTATGAGCATATAAAACCCATCAATATTAACCAAATATTACACATAATCCAAATAGAAAGAAAAGTAGGTTGTGGATATGAAAATTCAATGCCAAGTACTTTGGTAGGTTTTCAATTTTCTTACTAAGTTTGGATATATCACAAACCATGTTTTTCCATCTTGCTCCCAACCAAGTTTAGTAGCTTGCATTTAACTCACCCTTAAATTTGGCCAACATAAAATCCCATGCTCTACCACCTGCATTCAATACCACCTCGGTCCATTTGTTGGGGATTTACAGTTCGTTGATATGATGATGTGTTTTAAATTATGAATGAGTAATATAATCTATAATAATTTATTTGTAAAGGAATGATAAAATTAATTTGTTGTACCTTCTTCACTAAATAATGAAAAATGTATCCATTTGAACTTTTTGTAATCTTATAAGTTTGAATAAATCAACTCCTTGTGATTATTAGTCCCAGAGGGAATTATAACATTTGATTTATAAACTGATACTATTATTTGTGATTCATTGCTCAAACTTTGGCGAGATCATTATTGGTCATGTACTTAGTAGGAATTTTAACTTGCTTCTTTGTTTTTTTTCATGGAAGTACTGATGATGTAATGAGGATGGTGTTCAATACTATATTTATAAGTAAGGAAATTAATTATAAGGGATTTTAGGGATTTTGTTTACTATCATCCATTTTAATTTCTTTCCCTTTCTTTAAATTCAGCTCGTGTAACATTTGTTTAATATTGTTGGGTTTTTCTTGTTGGGAGTAGAGTAATCAGGTGATAATGCCTATGGGATGAATTTGGACTCATACTCCATAAGAATTTAAGGTAAACAAGGGCTTTTAGCATTGTTGTTTAGTGAGGGTTTTGAATTTTTTGATGGAGACAACTACAATGTTTAGGGTTTAAATCAATTTTTGTGATTAATTTTGATTTAATTGTTTATAGGAACATTAAGGGCA
>JARHVA010003190.1:0-2500 GCA_037957365.1 Torreya grandis | reverse complement strand
CAGGTAAACATAGTGGGAAAATAGTGACACAAAGATCAATATAGTTGCACAAAAATTAGATAAAAAAGATATTAGCTCCAAAATTGGGACACTAGTGACACATGGTGATACTATCCAAGATATGGAACTATTTTGAGTAGCTTTAGTTTCATAAAAACCTAGATTGGCTAAAAATGAATAGTAAGTACAATACAAGTTTGAACAAATTTAGTTATAGATTTATCAGTTTTACTTAGATTCATACTTGTTTTACTCAAATTCATATCAATTTGATCAGATTAGGGGCATCATACATATCATTACCATCCCCATATTTGTTTAGATACTCAGATATAGATTATTATTACTTAGTATAGAATCCATATGCTCAGATATCAAATTTGGGGGCATGTTCATGATAGATTGTTTTTATATGCTCACTTACACACTGATTGATCAAATGGAATGATAAATTACATGTTTTTCTCTATGGTGTATACATATGAGACCATATTTTAGGTCACATACCATTTTCATGCCTTCTCCATCTATAGTGATTGGAATGCCCTAGTGGCCTGGAGCTGCCTACTATACCCAAGTGGCTGTAAAGCCAATATTCCAAGATAGACATTTATATTTACATCACATAGTTTTAGTTTTAGATGCATCTACTATATTTGGGTAGGTAATGATGGAGTCATGGCCTACATGAGTTCTTGAGCTACCTACATGAGATGGTTGGACACACCATTAGTCTAATCCTAGCTATTCATAGGTCATGATCCACTAAGCAGGGGTGGGCAATGATGGATTCAAAATTGGATAGAGTTCTAGATCCACACACACATGAGGATTGATAAAGACATTATAAAAATCTAATATATTCACTAATTTATCACTATATACATGCATACACATATGTTATCCCCAATTTTATGTAGTGGTTCATGTACCTAATGAAGTGTATTCATTCCTTTCCTCTCTTTTATCCTTTTATTAAATTTTAATTAGTTGGTATTTTCTTTTGATATCTCTTAAGTGAGATTTTATTTATGCATGTTTCACTTACAATACATGCATTAGAGCATGTTTCACATTCTTAGACCCAACTCATGGGCTTCATCTCTTAAGTAAGTCTAGGTACGCTTCTTTTTCCTTTATCCTAGTCATTTTGCTTTATTGCATTTATATAATAAAGGGGTGAGGAGGAGGGGTAAATGTAATCACATGAAAGTGGTATTTGAGTTCTAAGCATGCTACTTGAGACTAAGTATCCCTAGCTTAGCCCTAGACCTATCCTAGAGCATATTTTCACACTTATCCATCCTTCAGCTAGCCACTAGCACCCTTGATCATCCATAAAGTAGTCCTACACCATTATTACATCCTAGCCCTTTATGCCTAGTGATTTTTCCACTTTGATATTAGAACCATAATAAGGATAGTGGCATCACATGGTGCTAGTGTCCCAAATAATGGCACTAATGTCCTTTTCCTCCCCTTTTCACAAACATATATCTTTTTGAATATAAAATATCCTAGGGATGACTTAGACCTCTTTTATCACCTGTAAAATCAATGTAATAATATGAATACATGAATTTTATCCCTATAACCAATGGATGGATATGAGATGCAAAATACACATTCAAACTCAAAACAAGTTGTGCATAATTAAGGTTATCAATCCCTATTCTGCCATACTTTTACATACTACCATATACATCATTCCTAATCTCAGATTACCCAAATTTCTAGTCTCAAGCACATTCAAATCACTTAACACAAATATCATACTAACTTCACTTGCAATTTCACTTGCACCAACTCTTAGGTGGGGAGAGCTATATCAGGATTTATCCCTCTTCAGAGAATTGGTATGTAGGCAACTCTTATTAAAAAAATGTGTTAAGGATGTTTAACCTACCCCACTAAAAAACACATGTTTCTTAAAGCATGTCTTAGTTGTAAAAGTCTGAGAAGAAACATACCTTATAAATCAATGAACTAGCATCATACATTATGAAGTCAAATAATATTATTGTGTGTGTGTGTATATATGTGTGTATGCACACACACACACACACACACACACACACACACACACACACACACACACACACACACACACACACACACACACACACACACACACACACACACACATACATATACATATATGTATGTATGTATGTATGTATGTATGTATGTATGTATATGTGTGTATGTATATGTATGTAAGTATGTATGTATATGTATATGTATGTATGTATATATACATATATATATATAGAGAGAGAGAGAGGGAGGAGAAATCCATTGATATATAAATATATATATATATATATATATACACACACACACATACTTATATATGTGTGTGTGTGTGTGTGTGTGTGTGTGTGTGTGTGTGTGTGTGTGTGTGTGTGTGTGTGTATATATATGTGTATATATATATATATGTATATATATATGTATATATATATGTATATATATATGTGTGTGTGTGTGTGGTGTGTAT
>JARHVA010003189.1:1965000-2118528 GCA_037957365.1 Torreya grandis | reverse complement strand
TTCTGAAAGTGAAAGACCAATCATGGATTTAGCTTTGTCATTTCTACCTTGCCATTCAAATAACTTATTAAAATTTATTTATGCTTACTCATTACCATTTATTATTATCCATACATTCTTGTTCATTAAATCCATGTAGATTTTGAAAATCTAAATGTGAAAATTAAGGTCATTCAACTTCTCCAATGGTATTCCCATTGAAACACAAATAACTAGGATGTTGATTTCAACCAAAAGTTCATCCTTTTTACAAAAACATAACTAACTAATGATAGTATTGAATACTAATTATAATATATTTATGAATTGAATCTTAACAAGATGACACTTTACTTTTTATACAAATATGATTTAAAAATATACCCTTTTCTATAAATAAATTGACACTTTTTCATTTTGACACAGATGCAAATAAAAGATTGACTCATTTATAAATTATTCATATCAAATTATATTTTTACCTTAATAATTTGAATCAAATGAATAACATATGTTTAGGACACAAGGACATGCTAAGATCAAAATATAAATAGAAATATGATTGGAATGGACAAAGATTTGATTCAAAAGGAGATCAGGTCATGACAAGATAATTTTTTAACACAAGATACACTTAGGATGATATATATGGTAATGAACATGTGTAATGAAATTACTTTAATGTTTTCACAAAATTATTATATAGCACACAAAATAATCTAATATTAAATATCACATAACAATAATTGATAGTAGTGTAGAATATTGGATAATAAAGCAAAGCCACTCTAGGGGACAACCTTCACAATAATGCAATAAAAGTAGAATTCTTAACATAATGAATAAAGTCTAACTAGTACCTCATATATATAGTCTACTTATCCAAGGATATTACATAGGATAACCTATATAAGAACATAGATAAATGTAAAAAGTATATAAAATAGGTATGTAAGACATAATTTGGCCACATATATCCCTAGACACACTAATTGTTAAGGGCATAACAAGCCCCTTCCCTTTAAAAAAACATTGACCTCAATGTTTAGGTAAGTCTATATGTTTCTACATAAATGCTTCATCCTCACAAGTGTCATATTCACATGATAGATTCTTCCATTTCATTAGGTACCTTTTAGTTGATTTGGAATGTAACCATTTAGTGTGCATGTGAAGGATCACCTTAGGATCAAGAAAAACATTGCCTTCCTCATCTAGTTATGGTAATTATGTTTGAATGAAAACTCTATGTCTAATGAATTTATTTATAAATTATACATGAAATATTTTATGTATGTGAGTGGATGAAGGAAACTCTAACTTGTAGGCCACACTACCAATTTTTTGAAAGATCTAATAAGGCCCATAATACTTAGGGGACAACTTGTTAATCCCTTTTTGGTTGCTTCAATGACATATTCTTATATAACTACAAGTGAACAATGACCTAATCACCAATTTTAGAATGCCTCTCACTTCTATGTTGATTTGCCTGTTGCTTCATGTGATTTTGGGTCATAGATAAGTTTTTGCACAAACTTGCAAGGACCTCCTATTGATGGTGAATATGTTATTAAATTACACAAACCTTAGGATGGAACTTCAATGTTTATGCGATGGATGTAAGTTGATATCCATACAGTGCCACAAATGGAGACATTTTAGAAGAACTATGAGCAAAATTATTATACCAACATTTAGTAAGTGGAAACTAATGAACCCATTTATCCTATTTATCAAAAAACAAAATAATGGAGATAACATTCTAGACATTTATTGACTACTTTAGTTTTTCCATCATATTAAGGATGAGAGGATGAACTATGATCCAAATGGGTGCCCAAACATGCATATAATTGAGTCCAAAAATTACTAATATAAATGGGATCTTTATCACTGGCAATGATCTTAGGGGTCCCATGTAGTTTGTGAATTGTATTAAGAGAAACCAAAACTACTATACTAGCAACAAATGGTTGTGATAAAAAAAATAAATGAGCATACTTATTGAGATGATCCACAATAATCATGATAACATTTTGACCATTAAATCTTGGTAACCCTATAATGAAATCCATAGAAACATCTTCCCAATGTTGGATAGGGATGGATAAAGGTTGTAAAAGACCTAGGGTTTTGATGGTTTTACCTTTGTTTTGTTGATAGATTGTAAATTGAACCACATATTTTTGGATGTCCCTCTTGAGTCCTTCCCAAAAAAAGTCCTGCTTGATTTTGTGATAGGTTTTCAAAAATCTTGAATAACCCCCAACTGGATTTGCATGAAGTTCCTAAAGGATTTTTTGTTTAAGAATAGAATTCTTACATAGGTAAAATCTATCTTTATACCATAATGCATTACCCTTCCATGTGAATTTTTCAAATCCACCTAAACCTTGCTAAAGATTTTTGTATCAAATCATGGGTAGCACTATCATGTTCCCATTCTAATCATGTTTCGTCTAGCCAATGTACCTACATAATGGTTATTTCAGATAGCAATGCCTCAACTGATTCATCCTTTTTGGATATTGCATCTAGCATCACATTGTCTTTGCCTTTTTTGTAGACTATTTCAAAATAATATCCTAACATCTTAGTTACCCATTTTTTTTCTTCAGATGAAAACCATTGTTTTAAAAAATATTTGAGACTATCATGATCAATATTTACCTAAAAGTGATGATCCATCAAATAAGGTCTCCATTATTTGATTGCATGCAAAACAACATCATTTCCTTCTTATAGATGGGAATTTGATTATTTTTACCCTTTATTTGATGACTTTCAAATACAATTGGTCTACCTTATTACATGAGTACAATACCCATACCATACCTAGATGCATTACATTCAACCATAAAAGTCTTAGAAAAATAAAAAATGACCAATATTGGAGTGGTGCACATAGCCAATTTCAATTTTTCAAATGCTTAAGTAGTTACATCAATCCACTAAAAAGATTCTTTCTTCAACAAAGAGGTGAGTGGGTCTATAATACTACCATAATTTTTGATAGACCTACAATAGTAACTAGTTAGCCCCAAAAATTTTTGTAGTTACTTCAGTGTCTTAGGAATTGGCCAGTCCACCATTTCTTAGATTTTTTAGGATCCACTTTCACTCCTTAATAACAAACCATATGACCCAATTATTCACCCTCACAATCCCCAAAAGTACATTTTTAAGGTTTGGCATACAATTGATGTTGTTCCAAAATGGAGAGTACCTGTTTAACATATTGTAAATTGTCTACCCAATTTTTAATATAAATGAGGATAACATCAAAGACTACCAAAACAAATTTCCCCAAAAATGGCCTAAAAATATTATTCATCAAACTCTAAAAATTAGATGGTACATTTGTTAGACCAAAAGGCATAATTAGAAACTCATAATGACCCTCATAAGTCTTGAAAGTTGTTTTGGGTATGTATTCATCATGGATCTAGATTTGATGATATCTAGATTGTAGATCTAACTTGGTGAAATGAAAATCGCCATTCAATTAATATATAAAATCATCAATGATAGGAATAGGAAACTTATATTTAATAGTGTACTTGATGAGTTTTTTGTAGTCAGGGCACATCCTCTAGGTGTCATCTTTCTTTCTCACCATGATAACCAGTGAAGAATATTTGCTTTGGCTATGGTGAATGATTCCAACATCCAACATCTAATGTACCATATTTTCAATTTCACTTTTCTAGGCATAGGGATACTTGTATGGCCTAATGTTGAGTGGTGTACTACCAGGAATAAGTTTGATAGCATGATCATGTGTATGGTTTGGTGGAAGTCCTTTTAGATTGTCACTAAAAAAATACAATGGGCATCAATCACTTGTTATAGATCAAGAAGTGAAGATGGTTGAGTTAGTTGTACTTTCATGTAAAACAAGTGAACTACAAATCCTTTAGCACCCTTATGAAGAATCATTATCATTTGATGGGAGATAAAACGTTGTGGAGATTTAGCCCTTAATCCCCTTAGCTCAAATGTCCTTTATTCAAAATGAAAATTCATCTCAATAGTGCCCAAAGTGGTGAGCCACTGTACTCCTAGAACAATATCAACTCCACCTATAAGAATAAAAAACATAGGATAATCCAACAAGTAGTCTTCCTTGGCTAGATTAATACTATGACAATCTCATGAATAGCTCATATTACCATAATCTAAAATCATAAACTAAAAGTTTGGAGCTGGATAAATGAAATAGTTTAAATGAATAGGCAACTTATCATTGATGAAGTTGTGTGTGATCCTAGAATCAATCAAGATAGTGACCTTCTATTTCTTAAGTAAACCCATAACTTTAAGAGTTTGGGGAGTACTAATACCTAAAAGCGTATGATAATAAATATTAGGCTAAGAGTTTTTAGATTCCTCCTCAAGACTTTATGTATCCTCACCATGTACCCCTTCATCATATTCATCATCATTGGCACCTTTAATGTAAAATAACTTCTTTTCAACATAATGATGGTCTTTGCTCCATTTTTTGTCATAACCATAATACAACCCTTTGGCTCACTTCTCCTTAATTTTTCATTTTTTTATGTAGTGGGCTATGGAAATGATGGTGTTGAAGAGGTGTGATCATGACTAGTAGTAAAAGTTTTCCCTTTGACCATCTTTTTTCTTCTACCATATGTGCCCTAGGGATAGCTTTTGATACAGATTTTGGGTTAAACATTCAAACCTCAAATTGGATGCTATCTTTGAGGCCACCCAAAAATAGATCAATCAAATTTTCCTTAGTGATATCTTCCACCCATAAAGAGAGATTTTGAAATTGATGAATATAATCCTTCACAGTTACTATTTTCCATAGTTTAACTAATTGGCTAAAATAGTTCTCAAAGAATTATTTTGATAATGAGCCAAAAAGTCCTCGATGAAAATAGACCATGTAATAGGATCACCATTATTTTTATTTTGAGCACATAACCAATGATACGAAATGAATTTCTCAAGTTCTAGATACAAAGATGTCACTATCATCTTTTGAGAACTAGGGTTTGATGTAGCTCAAATAAATATTCAATTTGGGTAATCCAAGTGAAAATATCCTTACCATCAAACTTATTCATCTCTACTTTTGGTAACATCAATTTCATACCAGCATGGGAGTTGTTTGTGTTGAGAGGACGATTTGAATATTGAAGTGGAGGATTGTTGGGTTGAAACTAAGATGCAAGGGTAGATAATTATGTATTAATATGATGCAATTCATTATGAACCCAGTTAATCTCTCTACACATCCTTGAAACATTAGCTTAGAGTATAACAAAGTCATCATGCTTCACGAAGTTCTTTATGTCGACCTGAAGCTAAGAAATCATCGAATCTCAAGTTCTAGATTCCATGTCTTTGATAGAAGGAGTCTTAAGATTTTATTGTCCCTATTTTCTTTCACAAGTACTAGGACCTACCATATAAAAACCCTAGGAGGATTTTTACCCCCAAAAAAGTGTACTAAGATATGGTATCATTGTGATCACCTTTCTAAGATGAATCTAATGACTACCTTTGCACATTTGGGTAAAACATTTGACACCAAAAAAGTGTACTAAAAAAATATAACATTGTGATCATCTCACTGCGATGAATACAGTTGTGCAAAGGAAAAATTAAATTTTTAGATTTTTTTTTAAATATTTTTTTCAAGAAAGTGTTTTGATTAATACTATGTTGATAGAAAAAATTAATTCTTCTCATATTACAATTTATATTTTTTTGCTCCCACTACTCCCAAAAGCCACACCTCACTAAATCCAAAAAAATGCTATAGGAAACTCACCTAAATCAAAGATCTGATACCAATTGTAATGAAATTACCTAGATGTTCACATAAAATGATTATATAACACATAGAATAAGATAATATAAGAGACCACTCAAAAATAGTTGATAGAAAAGTATAATATTGGATAATATAACAAATCTACTTCGAGGGGGAAACCTCCACAATAATTTAATAAGAGAAATATACTTAACATAATGAATAATGACTAACCACTACCTCCTATATATAGTCTACTTAGCCAAGGACATTCCATAGGTTGACCTAAAATGTAACAAGTATATAAAATATGTATGTAAGCCACAAGTTATCCACACATATCCCTAGACACACTAATGGTTAAGGTCATAAAAACATGCCATAGATCATATAGTGCTTAAAGTGAGACCTATTCAATGTAATGCATTAAAACAATTGTTTGATATAATGGGCAAGTTGATATAGTCAGTGAGGATGGATTAGTGAACATAAATCATGTAATTGGGTAATGTATAAATGAATATGCAAAAAATATATGTCATTAGTGATAATCTAGATGCTATACAATTGACTAGGTGATGCTCTTTCTAGATAGATGTTGAATAAATGACATTATATTTCAAATTAGTGAACTAAAGACATCTAAGGGATATAATTTTAAAACCTCATTTTATGTATCTCATATAAGAAGCTAAAAGGACACAACATTTATATTTAATATGTCCAACTTCCATAGATATTAAATACTCCAATAAAAGATGTTTGTTCATACACATTAGCATAGTAGGTTGATCATAGAATAACTCAAGTCTGAAAGTGTGTAGGATTGAAACACTAATCAATTTCAAGTAGCCTATAATTAAAATAGACTTTTATTTTTCATAGGGTCGAGACCATGTTGCACTCTAATACCATTGATATTTACTGAAAGAGCTAGAATACATTATAGTAATAATAAAAATAATCACATAGTATATTATGTTAAGCATATAATACAAAAAAAATAATAACTAATATATATCCATGGAGGTATAAAAACAACCTCCTAGGAAATAGGAACTAATATCTTGGAATAGTCATGGGTAACAATAAACATACAAGAATAAAATAACATACCAACCATGATAACACTAGAAATATCCAACATTTAAGGATTGGTATGTACACTATATAATAGTGAAAACATATAAGTTCAAATTTGTTAAGTATTCTAGTTTCTAATTATGAAGTTATATTATATAATTATTTCTTTGAGTAATGTAGTTGTAAAAAGAGTTAAATGTATGGGTGAAGTGTATAAACCAACATTGGTTATTTATAGGGTTATTATATGAATAATGCACTAGTAATACATTTGTTTGTGTAGTTTCAATATGTTTAAAATATATAGGAGCTAATTTATGTGTTTACAATTAAAATTTATTCTCTAATTTAACTATGTATTATTTAAGAACATACTTTTTCCTAGAATATGATGAGTGATAGCTGTGAAGAAGAAATACATATGGGGGAGTTTATTATAGTTTTATTCCAATAAAACCAAATCAAAATAACACATTAAATACTAACACCTCTAGCCTCGACATTAGGGAGAGCATATGTAACAAATATATAAATGAAAACACAACTAGAACACAAAATAAATCATTCTTTTACCTTCCTTGTAGATCCAACTGGCTTGTTGAAGTGACTTGCTTAATTTTGTGCATCAAAAAGACTCTATCAATGAAGCTCAATTTTTTCCTTCTCTCTTTGGCACCTTGGCTTGGTTATTTCTCTTATGAATTTAGAATGGTAACATTACTTGAAAGATTTCTTTGTATCCAAATGAGAATTATAACTTTACACCAGGATAACTTCTTGATCAATAGGTATGGCCTTGTATTTATATCCTACAAAAATTAAATCTCACCTAACATGAGTTAAGGTTTAGTTTAAACATGGAATGGGTTATACATAACCATGGGTTAGTTTAGGATAACTCCATTTTATTTAAAATTTATTATGTAATTATTATTTTCAATTACTAGGCATGGCTCTCAAATTAGGTATTTTGATTTTTGGAGTTTCTATTTTTTATATATTCACTAATTACAAATGGATAATTTAGATAAGAATTTAATTTGGTTTAATTATTTGATTCATTTTTATTAGAATTTTACCTCTTTTAATCATTGATAAAGTGCCCTACTTAATGGGTCTATAGGCCAAACTTATAGTTATTAGGTCGCAAGGTTACTAAGGATGATTCCATGAGAGGTTATTATTATCTAAAGTTTATTATCCTAAATACTGATGCCTTAACATGATTTTGAGAATTTATGAATGATGCATGGATGAAATTGGGGCATTTAGTGATTCCTAGGCTTAATTTGAAATGTTTAGTAAAAATTAGTCTAAAGTTTGGTCAAGAGATAGTTATGGCTGAAATGGGGTGTTTACTATTTGCCATTGTTTGGGAAGGCATTGAAAGATATAGGGAAAATAACATCTTATCAAAGAATTAGAATTTAATGTATTCTTAATGCCCCAACAAGTGATGGATGATCCTCAGATTCCTTCTAAATGGAGTGATCGACAAAGAAGGTCAATGATTGATCCCTTGAATGAAGGAAAATAATGGGACAAAAATATAAAGGGGGTGGAAAAGAATGATTTGACCATAAGTGTTTATAATCAATGGAACATTGAGATGCCTTAATTGGGTAGATAAAAAGGAATATTTACCCAAAGGTGATTGTAATCATCGTCATAACAAGGTAAACTGATAATGATTTTCCCAAAGGTGGTTATATCATTATCAAAATGAAAAAGTAAAAATATAATGATTTTCCCAAAGGTAGTTATAATCCTTAACATCTAGATAAATCAAAACACAATTATTTGTCCAAAGGTAGTTATAATCATTGGCATGATAGGTTGGAATAATATGGAAAATTAGAAAAAGGGGATTAATAACTAAATCCATACTCATAGAGTAAGAGTAAGCTAGTACATAGGATAAAGTTGAATTTGTTCAACCTACTAATATGGATATGCATGTCCAAAATATCAAGGATTGAATTTTTTTCATGATTTAATCAATCTATATTGGGGTATTGGTTTTGATAGATCTAGAAGTTTATAGGTGGGCAAGGAGAAGTATTATAGCCTCATTGCTTGTAAGATTTCCTAAGCTTATTTTTTTTGTAGCACGTGACAATATGAAACATGATATAAATCACTTTGATAACTTAGCTAAAATATGCTTAAAGACCAACACACAATCTAATAAATAATTAAAAACAAAGCACCAATGATAAAAACCATGATGACAATGTTGTCATATGAATATGAATGTACTTAAGTATAATTCACAAGGAATCACACAATGAGTGAATGTATACTAAGTCAAGGCACAAAAATAAAAGAAAACAAACAAATAAATAGGAAGACAAAACAAAAGGCACAAACAAAACACCAAGAAACAAAAAAGTTAACAAAAAAGAAACAATGGTTAATCACAATTTTAGTGTAAATAGAAGACAAAATTAAATGACATAGGGTTTCCCCTAGGCTATAGGGAAATAATGAAACACAAGATGAAAAGCCATTCCCCTAGATATAGGATAGAATAAAAAACTAATGAAATAGTGGGATGAGAAGAAAATGAAGGGGTAGTCAATATGACTCCAGATATATTAGGCAAGTGTATGCTACCTATAGAGTTCCATGGACATGAGATCCAACATGAAATTTAGGCCAAATGTAGTTATTCTAGGATATGGGATAGAATAAAAATAATGATAAAGAAAACATGATTGATTATGTAGATGAAATATGGGAATAGTCTCACAAAATGGTGAGAGAGTGAGATGATGCCTAATAATCATTACTGTATCAAAGTCAAATATATAATGCATCTAATATAAACTCACAAATTGGTAAGAACGTAAGTCTTTATTTTAGTAAGGATTGGGAAACTGAATGACAAGTGGTTACTTGTAAAATATCTAGGAGTCCAAAATCCTTAAGGCAAAGAAGTGGTCAAAAATAAAGGAAGGTGTGGTTGAGCTAACCTGAGATACCATATGTATCCAAATGTTGCCTACATAGTCCATGTGAACCTTAGGCCAATGTATTTTTTGTAGAAATGTGAGGAAAAAGATAAATATGGTCTATAAATGACCTAAATAAATAAGATGTCCCATCCCAAAAAATTTGATGACTTTATATCTCATGTGGAAATTATAAGCCAATTTTCATGATTTTGTGATTTTTTTTTTTAGATCTTTTACAAATGTTTTTGAAATTTTCTATGTATCTCAACTCAATCAATTATTATGATAGATGAAATATTCCAACTCACAAAATAATGAGAGTATTTAAACTTTAACGTGATAAAAAATGATGAGAGGATGGTGAAGGGTGACTAAGCCAACCTCATCATAAATTGAGTATTTCCTACATAGTCCCATTAGGACCTCAAGTCACTATAGTTTTGCCTTATAGTGGAGAATTTGACTAGGTAGTATCAAGTTAAAAATTTAGGTAAATGGCATAGTATGTAAAAAAGGAATGGCAAAAGGATATTGTAATTCATGGTAAAGGTGTTGATCCTAACTTTACCATAGGTAGTTATAATTAGGAAATAATTGGATAGGTCCATGATACTAATTCTCCCAAATGAGGTTATAATTAGTAGCATAGGGTGGGACACTAACTTACCCAAAGGTGGTTATAATCAAGAAAACTCATGATGAAATAAAACAAGAAATGAAGGATGCAACTACAAAACCATTGTCATACTTGTCCAAGATATTACCTCTATCTATAATACTAAATCAACTACTAAAACTTAATCTGAATCCTCTCACTGAATGTTCCCAAAGAACTAATGGAATGAAACCAAGGTTAAATGGGTGGGGATGGAGGGTAAAAATAACTTTGATCAATAAGTAAGGTATGGTAGAATAGTATATGATATGGTATAAAGAAGATGAAAATATTATATAACGTAAATGTGACTTATAGACACTACATTAGGTCTCTCAAGTGAAGTATTTCTTGAGTTGTATGATGTTCATTCGATCATCAAGTTCATCCCTACCTAGTGTAGTGAGAATATATAATCTGGATCCATAATTTGCAATAATGATATATGGGCCTATCCAATTGGGTTTGAACTTGTATTTCTTCTTCTTCTTGGTCATCATGTTATTTTGGTTTTATTTAAGAACAAGATCACCAAGATTTAATTCTTTATGTTTGAATCATCAATTATAATGGCCTCAGAGTCTATTTTAGTATGATTGAAGGATTTTGATAGTGCTCATGCATTTTTCATAAAATAAATTTATATATTATAGGTGAGCTACTCTTAAATATTCATCATCGATGATGTGTTTCAATGAGAAACACATAGAAGGTAACTCAACCTCAATGGTAAGAATGGCCTCAGTGCCATAGACTAGGGAATATAGAGTGGCACTTATTGTGGTATAGTAATTAGTGTAGTATACCCAGAGGGTAGATAATATTTGGAGGTGTCAATCATGGCCAACATCATTTAAAATATTCTTAAGGATTTTCACAATGGTTTTATTAGATGCCTCTGCTTGGACATTACCTTGTGGATAGTATGTAGTAGAAAAATATTGGGTAATATTTTACTTGGGATAAATAATTTTGGCATATTTTTAAAAATGATCTATCATTATCAGATATAATGTCAGATAGGAACAATAGTGGTAGATAATATGATTATATATCAATTTGTAAATCTATTTTTGAGTCATGTAAATGAGGGGTATAGTTTTAACCTACTTAGTGAAACATCTAGTAGTGATAAGGATATGTTTATAGCCATAAAATGATGTAGGGTTAATCTTTCCAATGAGATAGAGTCCCCATGTTTCAAATGAACATGGTGAAAGAATTGGTTTTAGAGTTTTAGCTAATGCATGAATTATATTGACATGTTTTTGACATTTATCACACCTTTTGACATAAACAACTATATATGCATCCATAGTTAGCCAATAATTGTTAGTCTATAAGTGATTTTTGTCTAAGATGACCCCGCTGGTGTGGGCCCCACATGATCCTTCACGAACTTATTGTAACATTAATGTTTCTTATACCAAATTTAAATAATGAATAAAAATTCTATTGAAGCTATGATGGTAAAGGGTTGGGCCAAGTAAGGTATAACATGAGGATTGATGGGTAAAGCCTTTTATTGTTTATGTGATAGTTATAGTGGCATTATATGGTAATGAAGGTAGTTAAAGAGGTTTGAATACCATATATAATTTGAAACAATAATATCATAAATAATTATGACGGTTGAAGGCTCATAAGTAAGCATTAGAAGATTTTCAATGAGGAATTGATATTCTTTTGCCTTATCTATGTGATAGATAAAAAAACAATAGTGGCCATAGTATTTTTCATCTTATTACTATCCCTAAGTATGTGTTAAAACTATATGTTGATAGTATATTATTTGAGAGGTCAGCCCTAGGCTTGTATTGCACCAACTTGTCATCTTTGGTTTGAAAGTGGTTTGTAACATATTGATGATTAAATGAGAACAACCATAAATTATGACATGGTGAATATTCATTTTTTCTACTTGATGAATTCATATAATAAGTGCTTCATACTCATCCATGTTATTAGTATAAGGAATATAATATATAATGATTGAGGGATAATATACCCCTATGGTGTAATGAATAATATACCTTCCCCCAATCTATGTCATGTGAATGATCCATCAAAATACAACTTCTATTATTTATCCTCAAGAGGTGTTTTGATGATCATTATGATGGATTCATCTGTGAATTAAAAAGTGAGGGTTTTAGTATCTACAAGGAGAGATTCAACAAGCTAACATGCAAGTACTTATCCCTTTATAGATTTATAGTTGTCATACTCAATCTCAAAGTCACTCAAAAATATGAACCATCTAGCCATGGAACCTTGTAAAGTTATCTTGGATAGTAGATACTTGAGCAAATCTATTTTGGAAATAATTATTATATTATTGTTGAACATGTAATATCATAGCTTATAGGATGTAAATATCATAACTAAATAAGATTTTCTATTATTATATATTTGTGTTCATATGAAATCATTGTATATCTTAGATAGTACATGACATGTTATTTCCCATCATCATCATGTTGAGCTAGAAGTGCCCCTATGACTTTGTCTATGGTAGATAAATACAATAGAAATGGATTTCTTAGAATTATAGGTAATAAAATAGGTGAATTAGAAAGATATTGCTTTATATGTTGAAAGGATTTATAATAATCTTCATCCTAATGAAATGTGACACCTTCTTCAGTAAGTGAGTGAAAGAATGACATTTATCAGCCAACTATGTAATGAAACATCTGATAGACTAAATTTTAACCTCCAAACTATGGAGTTGATTCAAATTAAAAGGCAGAACATCTCAATAATGGATTTTACTTTGGTAGGATCAAATTAAATACCTTGATGATAGATAATGAATCCTAGTAGTTTGCCTAAAGTAACTCTAAAGATGTACTTTTTTGGATTGAAACTAGCCTTGTATTTATGAAGCCTCTAAAATATTCTTCATAGTGCAGTTGGATGATCAACATTGGTATTTGATTTACCCAGTATGTATTTTACATAGTATTCAACAATTTCATGTATCATGTCATGACATATGATAGTCGTGGATCTTTGGTATGTGGCCCCAATATTCTTGAGGCCAAATGGAATAATATGATAACAAAATCTTACCCATAGAGTGGTGAATACTATTTTGTGTTAGTATTTAGGTGCAATATGGATCTAGTTGTATCATAAAAATCCATCCATAAGTGAAATAATTTCATACCCCACTGGAAAGTTGACTATCATGCCAATATTTGGCATAGGAAAGTCATCCTTAGGATAGGCCTTATAGATTTTCATTCCTTCTGGCTTCTTTCTAATAGGCAAAACATTTGAGATCCATTATCTATAATCAATTGGTCAGTGCATATCACTTCTAAAAGTTATTAAAACTCTTTATTTACTAATATAGTAATATGAAGATGCATCTTGTACAATTTATGTTTCATAGGTTTAACATCAGGATGTACAACAAGGTAGTGTATAGCCAAGGTGGGGTCCAAACTAGGCATGTATGAATATGCCCAAGAAAATATGTCAAAAAATTCCCTCAAGAGGGATGTAAAAATTTCATGTTCCTCCTTAATGAGGGCCCTTCCTAATTTGATCCATTTTGAGTCATCTAGAGTCTTGATGTTGACTTTCATAATATCTTCTACATAGAGAGTTGAGTCATATTCTAGAATGGTAAGCAATAATGTGAATTTCCCTATAACTACAAAGTATTATATTTGGATTATTTATTCAAGTTCTCCTAAACAATATAAATATAAATCTCCCAATGGTATGGATGGCCATGTTATAAATAATATTGGAAATTCTTGGGCAATTCAATCAAAGGCATGCTATTTTTTATGAACTAAACTCAGACCCAAAAGTAAGTTTGTTGTTGTTGGTATCCTGAGCTTCATTTAAGGAAAGGTGAACACACCCATATAATGACACTTAAAATATATTTTCACCAAAAGACTAACCTTTGTTTTTAATTTTAATTTGGTCTAAAAGTGCCTCAAATAAGTTTTTACTTTGGGACCTCAATGTTTAATCTTTTATTTTTGTCTAAGGGTTTACACCTGCTCTCCAAAATAGGCTATATGATCTAGTTTGATAGAGAATAGTTGTTTGTGGTTTCCAAATGAAACATTGCCTCTTAGTCCTAGAAAATTTCAAAACACCTCATCATTCTCAAACTCATCTATAAGAACTATGGATTCTTGTTGGTCCGAGTCTATAAGTTGAGGGTGATATAGAGGAAATAAGTTACATCAAATAATTAGGGTAATGGTACAAATCATATGTGAGTCAAATAGGTTGGTATTGGAAAGGTCTTCATTAATCCTAAGATTGGACTCTACTTCATTTTCAGCATCATCATCACTAGATGTTGACATTGTAAAACAAATAAGATATGTGAGGTCACCCCAAGAAGTTTAAATCTGAGACCATAAGTTCCATTATACCAATTTATAAAAATTGGCTAAGAAGTACCCTATTGATTTGTCTTGAGGCCTCCAAATTTATAGGCTTGGTTCTCCATGATCATATTAGGAATGGGGTATTTGGTATTTTTATATTAATCAGCCAATTTGTCATCATATAACTAGGTTTCATCATTGGAAAATGATTCCTCTTCTTGTCCAGTGGTCAGTGTGAAAATGATAAGAGATGATCTATGAATTTTTCCCTTTCTTTTGCATTTCCATTCCATGTAAGGTGGTCTAGATTTAGGTATTCTATAGGACTTGGGGTTATGTGTAAGTTTGAAAATGTTGAATGTGTCATGTGTAAAATACTCTCTTGGGCAATTAGACAAGATGTTAAAATTATTATACATTTATAGAGGTGGCATATTGGTAGTTTTAAATTTCATACTTAGTTTTGAAAATTTTAAAATGTTCATAGGGATAAAAATATTTATAGTGACCTCCATGTTTGAATATGAGAATTTGAGTCACTGGTGCAATGTCGAATGGATTGCATGAATTTAATGTATCCAAGGTCTACCTAAGAGTAAATTATAGGATAAATCTAGGTCTAACACATGGCAAAGTGTATCATGGGTCAAGTGCCCAATGATACTAGCAATCTCATAGTGCCTTTTGATTCCCATTCTTCATTGTCATAGTATTTAACAGTAATTGTTTCTAGTTATAGATCAATTATTGTATATATAATATACTTGATGAGATTTAAAGACACAATATTTAGGCTCGATCCATTCTATATGAGGACATATTTGACTTTATGTTGTGCGATGACAACTTCAATATATATGGGATTGTTATAGATAGGGTCAAAGGATGGTATATTATTTTGGTTGAAGGTCAACTATTAGCCTAGGGATATATGTCCAACAAAATTTGGAATTTGTATAGGGTTATGTCATTTAGAACTTGGGATTGGCCTATGAGTTATGTTAGGACGTTCTTGTGGATAGTAGACATACACAACAAATATAGAATGGATATTTGTGCATGTGTCTTTTAAATTTTTTCCACAATATCATATAGATTTTATTTAATAGTGGTATATGGTTTGTTCCTCACTAGCATAACAGGTTAGATTGGTTTTTTGGCTATAATTTGTGGGCTTGGAATGTTAATATTTGACCATCGAGTTATGATTACATAATAATGATTGGATACAAGACCATTATACCTTGATGATGATGGAGATGGGCCACATATGATAAGTCCCAATTACTACTACACTTGGTTATGATCATGGGGCAATGAAGAGTTGTCAGTATAAGGTCCTAGAATAATAATCCCTAGTTTTTATTATGCTTGGTTATGGTCCTAAGTCAAAGAAGGACTTCTAGCATACATGGATTTATTATAATTGTTTAGTAATGGTTTTATTCTATTTTCACTTGGTTTAGGATTAATTGTGATTCTTAAGATATGACCTCCTGTAATATGACCTACAACTTTAGTGTAGTCATGAGTAGTTATGTGGTAATTTTTTTGCTTGTTAGAATCACTCTAGCCTTGATTCCTCCCATTCAGTTAACATTGTTGTTATTACTACTGATATTATTAGTATTATCATGGATGTTGATATTTATTATGGCTATTGTTTGTTGTTATTTTTAAGTTGTAGAAAAGGGTTTTGGTATATAGCCAGGTTTTAATTAGATGTAGATAATCTATTATCAAATGTAATCTCCTCATTTTCCAACATGTTTTAGATGAGGTGTTTTATCTTCACACAATGGAATAGATTATGTCTATGAACATGATGGTATTCATAAAACTCATTCTCTTTATACCATTCTAGATATAAATTCCCTCAAGATAGTGATTTAAAATTGGACAACAAATCATATTAACTATGGATAGCTTACAAAACACTAATTATATAGGTTCACCAATTTCACTGAAGACTCAAGGAGTGGGTCTTCACTTTATAGGAGGCATTTGAAAAGGTGATGTTTTCTACATTTATGGATTAGGTCTTGGTTATTTTGAAGATTGCACTTTTTGAATAGGCTATTGATGAGGATTAAGTTGTATTTGTAGTATAGTTTGAGTATATGATATTTTCACCATTTGGACATGGAATGACTCAATTCTCCATTTATAATAACATTCTTATTGTGATTTTACTACTTGTATTTCTCATAGTTACTAGCTTGAGATGGTGTAAATTCTTATGCTTAGACTTGGATAGAGTTTTGATTTGGGCATGTGCTTTGGTTTTGGTTCTAATTATGATTTGAGGAGGTTAACTTGATAATTCCTTTGATAATAAGGGAATTTTAAATTTTCAAACATTTGTCTATGATCTCTTTGAAGGTATGTACAAACTGAAGCTCTAGATGATAGGATATCTCACTATTTGAATTTTTAGTAAACATAACAGCCAATTCTTTGTCTAGTAAGCTATGGGTGAATTGAATAACAAGTGTTCTCCATCTATGTAGATATACTATAAAGATATCATTGCATTTATGTTTGGCTTGAGTCAAATCTACCAATTAAATCTCATGTTTAATATTCTAAGAGAAATATTACACAAATTTGTTTAAGAGGTCATCAAAATCAAACATGAAATGCTTTAATAATTTTAGGAACCACTCTAAAGCCTATCCTTATAAACTTTGAGGAAAGAAAGGAGTAAATAAATGTTGGTAAAATCCACTAGATGTCAAGAAATAAATGTCTTTTTTAAATGGGCCTTAGGGTCTCCTTTAACCTAGTATTTATCAAATGTTGATGGTTCATATCCTAAAGGAAATGGTATATGTAGATACTCCATGTTGAATGGGTATGAACACATGTCATCTAACTTAAATTTCTTGGTCTTCTTCCCTTTTTAAATTGTAGTAATAACATCATTTATTGTAGTTCTTGGGCCAATAAATTGGTTAGTTCATTTGACTAAGGTCGTGGTTAAGTGGTCAAAGGTGGATTACCTTGACTTGGGTATAATGGAGGTATGGTTTTTTATGGAATGTTAGTTTTGAGTGAACCAACCAAAAATATGTATTCATTAATTGGGATGTAGATGTTGAAATTGCATGTGTTGTGTTATATTCTGGTTTAGATTTGGTATATAGTCTTAGATTTGAGGGAATTATGTTTAGGATGGAAGAGTATAGATTTGGGTGAAATATTATTCCTAGTGAATCATAGTTGAATAAGGGGAACTTATTGTGGACCAAGGCCCTATCTTGAGATCTGTGGCATGTGCTAATTTAAAAGAAATTATTGCCTAATTGGTATTTATTGGATAATGATACCTCTTTATTTGTAAATAGTAATTGTGAACTAGACATTTGTAGGGTGTTTAGAATTTGTCTTTGACTAGTAGACATACATTATTGATTAGATAACATTTACGGTAGTAAAGGTATATTGGTTTATGACTTTAGAGGTACATTTTCCATTACCTATTGAGATGGAACATTTTTTGCCCCTATCAAGGTGGCATAGTGTTCTATATCTACAGTAGTGGTAGATTAGATTATGCTTGTTTTTGTGGAATTATAACCACCACATCTTGAGGTGGGGTAGCATTCATCACTTGTTGAGGTAAAGCACTAGTTTTCACTTGATTACTTAATCCTTATGGTTATATGCTTGACAAAGCTATTAGATGAGGATTAGAAGTAGTCTATTATGGTTAGAACATTGGATTTACTACCCGCTACTATTGTGAACCATTCATGGTATTAATTAAAGGCAATTATTGTTGAATTTTTTTTTTATAGTTAAACCATGTGGGCTTTAATTGTAAGACACTTGCATGTTATCCATCATGTTTGGCACATTATTATGTGTAAAATTAGTAGTCACTTATTCAACATATAGGATATTGTACATGTCCCTGATTGAAGTGCTTTATACAAATGTGTGTATACCTATATTATCTTGACCTATCAACTCAATTAATACTCTTGTGCAAGGATCTATCTCTATGAGTGGAGCATTTGACATAGTCATGGAAATAAAAGTACGTGCTATATTTAAATAGTTTTGATATGCCTATTGTATTTGTATAAAGTGGTCCTTCATAAGTCCCTTTATTTTTATAAGAATATTTAGGCCTTGATATGACATTGTCCTTGAGGATGGATAATAGAGGCATTTTCAATGGTTTGGGTATAATGCATGTTTAAAGGTACTCTAAATAGACTTAGTAGACTTTCATGTGGGAAGTCTACTAGAAACTTCACCCATACCTTCATGGATATAACTAAAAACATGTCCTTATTGTAAATAAAGTGATTATCAAATAGATAAGGATCATATGTGAATGGCACAATAATGTAATACAATTGTTGTTGAGTTTGTTAGACAACCGATGGTAAGTTAGCAATATATTGCATGTTTTTCTCTTAGTCTTGCTTTGAATAAGGAGGTGTCTTAACAAAATAATTTCACAAAGGATTCAAATTTTTTTCCCTATATTGGAAAGTGTAAGGAGAATAAGGATCCAACTCAAAAACTACATCTTCACCATAGGGGTCTTGAATAAAGTTATCATTCGTGACCACATTATCATAACCTAGATTTTACATGACTCCACTATGACTATAATGAGACATATCCAAATTAATTAATGACATTATATGAAGAAGGTATCAAGTGATATTAAATATTTACAATAAGTTCTAAGGTACAAATGGTTGAAACTTGGTTTAACTTGGTCTAGGAGTAGAGTTGTTTCTCCAAAATGGTCAATGATAAAAATTGGTTTAAAGTGGCATAACCTCAAATGTATTACATAAATGTCCAATTTAATGGATATAAATGGATGCCAAACTTAGGTAAAATTTTTTTTAAATAATTATAATCTATGTCTAAAAATACAAAATTTTGATAGGTCTTTGGGAATAAGGCACAAATCTAGGCTCAAAATAACTAGGTCTAAAATGGAAGGTAAAATGCTAGGAATTCTGGAAACACAACACCAAATATATAATTTGAATCAAAACTACATTTAAGAATTAAAAAATGTAAGATTATAGGACTCTTGGAAACATGACACAAAAGCTAGACTTGGAACAAATTAGGTCTACAACAAATGAGAACTTGGTAGGCCCTTTAGAAATAAGGCACAAAATCTAGACTTGGCACAAATAAGGTCAAAGAATGATAATGGAATCACTAGGACTTTTGGAAATAAGGCACAAAATATAGGCTCAACACTACACTAAGTATAAAACAAATGGGAATTGTTAGGTCTTTTGGAAACAAGGCACAAAATCTAGACTTGGCACAAACTAGGTCTAAAAGGCAAGATAATTAATCTAACAATTTTGAAACATTGGATTTGAAATAGAAATTAAGATTCAAAAATAAAATTGGTCTTTGAAAAAATAAATTATAATTTATGAATGTGAAAGATGGACCACTACCAAAATATAGGAATAAAAATAGTATTTAAATAGAGCAAGAAATTATTCTAAGCTGCACAACCCAAAAGTGAAAAGTAAACACCTAATCCAAAATTACATGAGACATGGGAATAAACCAATAAATGTTTGGATCTAAACATATCAAGGCTAATTTAAAACTTGATTTAGAAGGCTTAGTTCTTAAATAGAAAACAATATAGACCAAAATATATGGTATAATGATACTAAGCATAAACCCAAAAAAGCACACATGGTTTCAAAATTGTAATTTAGACATGAAGAAACAAATATTTGAAACATTTTAAGCAGTGTAACAATGATATATTTATCTAAAGGTATGACAAATGGTTTTTTCCAAATAAAATCCAATTCACAAGACTTGAGATGAAATTGGTAGCATAATGATGCCCCTTTCAAATAAGTGACAAACACATTAAAAAGTTTGACAAATGGTTAAGGAAAAACATGGTGTCAAAACGATGGCATAGTGCCTCTTTATGTAAATTAGTGGTGTGAGAACATGACTCATTTGGATGTGGTATAAATAACAAATAATTTTTACTTAATAAGATGTATGTAAAAAAGGACAAATGATAAAAACACCTAACTGTAATGTCCTAAATCCTAAAAACTAATGAGGTAGCTTCATACTATTAAATCCCATCTATATATTTGATTTTGAGATGAAATTAAGTTTTTAATCTAAAAATTAAAATGCATATGAAAATTAGGATTTTTAGGCCCCCTTTTCTGTCGAGAATTTGTATAGAGACATGGAACTTTGGGTTACTTGCCTTGCATTGATAGTATATCTATAGAAAGTGGAGTTGTCTACACTATCATTTTTTTCATATTCTATATGGCCCTATATTATCATTAACACTAGTGAAGAACATGTCATATTAATATGCACTAATAAACTTGTTGTGAAAATGTATTTTTATTTTCATAACCACTACATCCCTCAATTACTTAGTGTAGTGCAATGTCTGAGTTAAACATATGTTATAAGGCAATATCTTAGTAATAGAGATTACTTAACCATTCAAACAAGCATTGCAATGAGTCAATATCAATTTATATAACCATACAATGGAGTGATGTTTAAGTGATGTGGGGAGATGAATTTTCAGGCCAACATTTCACTATAAAACCCATGGGGAGGTCATGAAATACCTCCCACAAGCCAAGATGCATAAAATAGAAATTGAGTGGGAGGAATTTAGGGTTGATTTGGGGGTCATCCAAATCACTTGGATTTTGGGGAGGACATTAAAAAATTTCCTTCCGCATTTTTGGACAAAAGTGGAAAGTTCAACAAGTGAGAATTTTTTATACCCAAATTCCCTAAATGGGATAGGGGAGAGCATACATGTGACACTCAGCTTGTGAAATAAACACTAAAAAAAAAGCATAAAAAATAAAAACTCTTATGAGCATTTAACTAGATTGTGAGTTCATTTTTCTAAAATCAAACAAAATATGTCATGAATTTTATCCCATTGGAATAATGTGAAAACTTAAGAAAAACAAATATAACTTAAGTAAAATATTTTTTAAAACACCAAATTTAAATGTGAGTTTTTAAATCTTATAATGTTAAAAATGTCTTTCCTTGGTCTTTGGGTCATGAAAAATATAGTAGTGGGTTTAATTATTATTGGAAAAAAATGATATCCTTGAAAGTTATCTCAACAAATCATAAAGTCACCTCTATGGAATGATTTCACAGTTATGTAGTAAACTCTTAACTAGGAAATTGTTCTATCATAAAAACACAGTCAAAATATAATGCTTAAAAACTCACAATGAGCAATTTCGTAGGTTATAAATTATTTCACAACTCTATTTGATGATTTTTCTACTTAGGAAGATGAATTAACTACTTGGGAAAATAATTTATCACTTCTAAGATCAATTTCATAGTTTAGGTAGTAATCTTATGATTCTCAAAAACCTACAACAAAATACATAAATACACAAGGATAATTTCATAATTTTACAATGATTTCATTGTTAGTAAAAATGAATTTTTTGTTACACAAGATGAATTAACAACTAAGTAAAATGAATTCATAGCTTGAAAATTTGATTTCACTACCATTAACAATCATTTTGTTACTAATTTTAACAAATTCTCTAATCTAAAATAATTTTGTAGCTAGCTAAAAAAATAATGAAAAGGTCCCCTTTTCCTATAGGATGATTTTGCATTTTTTCTCAATGATTTTATCATTTATGTGCCTTATTTTTTAGTTTCATAGGGTTGAGTCTAAACTAAAGTGATTTCATAGATTTCTAAGACAAAATCACATATTGTGTCAATAATTTTATGGTTTTCTGTGTTGATTTTGTGGTTATGTAGTCAAAAATTCATAAATCTATAGTCACAAGCAAAAACATGAAAAAATAGAAATAAATAATGAAATTAAGCTTTGGAATGAAGTATCCTTTTCTCAAAAAATCTCTCAAAAGACTCCATTCATGATTTTGGGTTATGTAGACCCATCAGTCATGCCATCATATGAATAAGGAATATGTAGAGAGGAGATTAGTATAGTGTTAGTCCAATAAAACCAAATCAAAATAACACACTAAACTCTAACACCTCTAACTTATACACTATGGAGAGCATAGGTAACAAATATATAAATGAAAACAAAACTAGAACACAAAATAAATCATAAATCATTTTAGCTCCAAATGATTTTTTTAAAATGCTTGTTTGGTTTTGTACATCAAGAAGTCTTTATCAATGAAGCTCTATTTTCCCCTTCTCTCCTTAACACATTGGATTATCTAGTTGGATAATGAATTTGGCATGTTAACATTACTTGAAATATTATTTTGTATCCAAATGAGAATTATAACTTTACACCAAGATATATTCCTAATGAAAAAGTATGGCCTTGTATTTATAGCCTCCAAAATTTAACTCTCACCCAAGGTGAGTAAAGATTGAGTTTAAACATGGAATGGTTTCAAACTAACCCTAGGTGAGTTGAGACTAAATCCAGTTGAGTTAAAAAAAATTCATGTAATTATTATTTTTAATTACTAGGCATGTCTCTCAAATTATATATTTTGAGATATTTTAGAAGAGCTTAACAATTCATAAAGGCAATGATGAAAGGGCTTGATATCTAAATTTTTGGAATTTCCCTTTTTAGATATTCACTAATTTTAAATGGATAATTTAGCTAAGAATTTAATCTAGTTTAATTAGTTCATTTTTTTAATTATCATTTTATCTATTTTAAGAATTGATCAAGTGCCCCACTTAATGGGTCAATAAGCCAAACTATTAGTTGTTAGGTCACAAGGTGACTGATGATCAATTCATGAGAGGTTATTATTACGTATAGTCAAGTATCCTAAATAGGGAAGCCTCAACATGATTTTGAGCATTTATTAATGATGCATAAAATAAATTGGGACATTCAATGATTCTTATGCTTAATTTTTAATGTTTGGTAGATATCATAATGAAGTCTAGTTGGGAGCCAATTGTGGTCAGAATGGGGTGTCTACAATAAGTGAGGTGCCTAATTATGAGTCACTCATCATTAGTCTATAAATATATGTATTAATGGATATTTTATGGTAGAGAGTAATGCATATATAGATAATGGCCCAGATTCTTTAAAGTTTGAATACTATAATTTTTCTGGCCAAAGAAATATTATTGTTATATACATTGTTTTTCCACCATTCTTTCTTGTTTGCTTATTTTTTGAAATCATATCAGATAGAGGTGTACATGGTGTGTATGATTTATTACATGTCTAAGTGATTACACACACATATTATTCATAAATGGTTTTGTATGCCTACATCGTTTATATTTTACCCTTCATGAAGGGAAGGGCCACTACTAGTGAGGAGGTGTGTGTAGGACCATTGATCTACGATTGGAGGTAAAGCACTTGGATGATGCTCTCCCTCCTTACAAATGATCTAAACTAGTTATTGATACTTAATCTTGGTTTATATAATTGATATCAATATGGTTAAAATTGTATAGTGGTATTTATAAACTATGACATATGTTATTAGTAATTTTGTAAAGGTAAATATGTACAATTATGCAATTATTTATTTAAACATTCCAAAGTAGTATGACTAATTTATATGAGAACATTTAGTTTTACATTTTTACGTTTTATTAATTCAAAAAAAATATATCCCTATTGATATATATTACATTAAAATATATGCATGTTTTGTTATTCCTTAGTAATGTGTTTATCCGTTAGGACTTCATATAGGAATGAGATTGAATATTTACACATTATTACCAATACTAATCATTATAGTTAGTTTTTGTGAATGACTATTATTAGAAGATTATTATATTTAGAGAATAATCAATAGCACTATGTTAATTATTTTATTATATTTATGTCTTTTTTGAGTCATGAAGGGAAAAATAACTATGAGGTTAATAGTGAAAGTATTTTCTCTAAATAAACCATTGTTTAAATATTAATGATGGATTATATTGAAAAAAAATTGAAGTTTCTAACTTGGAAACTGAGAAGGGTTATAAAATATTAAAATAGAAATATACATGTATTTAAATTAATAAACATTCAAAATGGATTTAGGCTAGCTAATACATTTAAAATAAAAAATAGATCAAAATAAATTGTATTAAGCTGGATGATATAGTTGAAAGAACACACAAAACTATATTAGGCTAGTCGTTATAATTAGGAAAATATAAATAATGATATCATTTTCTATCACTTTCTATATTTTGTATTTTTTACAATTTACTACACATTTTCAACATTCTTTGAAGATTCTATGTAATATAAAATTTTACAAAATTTTTTGTGATTTTCAAAAAAAAAATTATACACTTTTAGAATGTTTATTATTTTATGTTATTTTCTACATTTTTATCATTTTAGTGATTTTTTACATTTTTATGTTGCCTTTAATCATTTTGAAATGATTGTAAAAAATTTCACTCATTACTCCAAGATAATATTTCCTTAGTATCTTTCCAAGTTCTCCTCAGTTTAAAAAAAATGTAGTTCTTGTTAACACATTGCTCCAGAGTTTTCAATATTTTCCACATTTCAAAAACATATTATTGTTTTGTCATGGTTTTTAAATTTTTTTATATTTTCTTTACTTTTTATCGATTTTTTCCTAATTTTTTAATGTGTTTCTATTATTTTAAAGTATTCTTTACTTTGTGAGCTTTAGGGGTCTAAAATTTTATATCCACACTCTAATTTTATTTGTATTAAAAAAACATCAAATTTAGGCATTATGCAAAAATATAAAAGTAGACCCTATGAATTTGATACTTTTAAAATTATATTATTATAGGTTACATGTGTATCTTTGTGTTATTGATCCAAATTAGGTGTCATTTCCATTTTTTCTTTCATTTTTATTATGTCTCTCTATTTATTTTCACTCCATTTATTCTCTCTACTCCCTCTCTTCCTTCATATTTATGGGGTTCCCTACACACATGAAAAGTGATGATATTTCATTACACACTTGAATTAATTATGTCTATTCAATACAACCAATGTAAGTGATATGAAGATGTTAACTATTAGTCTAGCTAGTTGTTTTGATGTTATTAAATTGGCTAACCAAGTTTGTCTGGTTGAATATCAAGGGGGATTATGGGATACTTGTCTCACAATATGATATTTTATATAACAATATATATCAATGATTTTTTAATTATATTTTAGTGTATAAAACTAATTACATTATATCTATATAATATCTTGATTCTAAACGAACCAAATATCACAACTCTTATTCTATATTATTTTCCCTAAATTATTTAAAATTGGGTTGGATCACTCTAGTATTTGGTTAATTATTTTAGGATGGGATTTAAAAATATATATCATCCACAAATCAAATGAAAATATATGATACTATACGTTATTATGAATAATCAAATCAAATTTGAAGGTTTTTGGTTGCGATAGATAAAAAGAAGATTTGTCTAGTTGATTGGACTTCGAATAGATTATTTTTTTGGTCTAAGGAATTTAATTGATTGAAGATTAAATTTGGAAAAGGTTTTGAGTCAAATATTTGTAGTTATAAATTAAAATATATATCACTTTCAATGTTTTGTGATAGTATGGGAGTATTTACTCAAGGGAAATTTCCTCTTACTTTATGTAGATGCGAATGTTCAGGGTGTGTCATCAAAGTTTGAGAAAATGATTGTTTGATCATATGGATAAAAGTGTACATTTTATTTATACTTTGGAATGAATGAAAATAATGATGAAATAAATTTATGAAATTTATAGATGTACATATAAATATTAATCTATAACTTTTAGATTTACATGCATGCAATTAAATGCAAATATGTGCTAGAAATTACAAATAATTGCAGTATTTCTGTTTCTAAATGATTTCAATTTGTATAATTTATCATGAAAATGGAAAAATTTATATAATTATGTTTAGGAAATAATTATTTAGTTGTATAAATAAATTTTAATGGAATTTTGAGGCAATTTTTTTATTTTTTGGGGTTTATCAAATTTTAAACAAATGCATGTGAAATATTTGTTGTTTAGTGTGTATGTATGTGTGTCTTGTGAGAAAAAATATATAAGTATATAATTTATTGAAATTATAATAATTTTTATTTCAATTTTAAGTACTAACATGAAAAACCATATGCTACTAGGCTTTTTATATGCAAGTTTAGGAAAATTGAAGGATTTGCAATGTAAGGAAAAGCAAGAAATGATTTATTTTTGTATTGTTTAAATATTTTTTAATAATAAATAAAAACTAATAAAATATATTATTTATGATTATATAATAGTTATATCCACCTTATAATATTCTTACATTACTCATATCTTCTATGAGGGAAACACTATCATTGACTTCCTTACAAATTTTAGGGTTGAAAGTGAATGCATGGCCACATGGGACCAACTTAATGCTAGCCCAACTTTCAAAAATAATCACCAATGATGAAAAAACCAATAATTAATTAAAAATTTTATAGTTTACATGTATGAACTTCATCTTAAGGTGTTAGAATTTTCATCCTCCCATAGTTTCATAATTTCATCACCCCATAGTTTCATAATTGGAAAATCAAGAATTTTAAATCCTACACTAGTAACATTAATCTCTAACATCAAAATAAACCATTTAATTCTTATTAAAAAGTTTCCCTTCACATTAATCATAGTGGGAGAAACAAAAACCATTATTAAATGGGTGGTTACTAATATCATATGGAACTGTTGTCTTGCATTGAGGTGTAAGGTAAGAAAAAAATCTTGGGGAAGTTGAGCATAAGAGGACTTAAAACATATATGATATGGTTAAAAGGCCATGACAAGGTCCTTTATAAGGAATTAATTATTTCATGGAATAAATGAACTATAATAATGAGGGGTATGAAAATCAAAATATCTAAAAAATCATTAGTGTAGCCATAAGGATGTCATGTGAAGGCAAGAAATCCTAAAAAGATAAAAGTCAAAAGATGGAGTTAATTAAAAAAATTAGAACAAATGTTGTGATCAAGACCTATAAAATGGGATTTACTAGGTAGGACCTTCATCACAGATGGCTAGAGGTATGTTTACAAGTTATGAAATATTTGATCTTGGAAGGGAAACATACTCTAATATTTTCACATCACTTTTTACTTCTTAACCATTTCCACTATTATATAATTAGTTTGGTCTAATATCTACTAAATTACCTCAAATCCATAGCCCTTAATTTTTATGTTAGTGATAAAAATTATGTTATTCACCATGGCCTTATACTTCTATTATTCTAACAAGGTGAAACATTACGCTATAAATCTATACCCTTAGTTGAAGGCTTCCTTACTGAAGACACTCGTGTAGAAAACCCCTCCCAAGAATTCCCTAGTTGATGCCCCTTATAAGGAAAATCCTAGAATTTTAGGAAATTAGGAATGATCCCTATTGCATACCCTCTTAAATCCCTTCCCACCCTTTCTCACTCCTCCTAAACTCTATTTTTTATTACCCCTTACCTCTTTTAATAAAAAATATAGAACCATGACCACCTCGCCAAAAGGTATGGTTAGTCTTAGAAGCTGGGATGGATAAAAAATTGGGTATTTTCTTATAAAATTGGGAATAAATTTGGATGGAATTATTGGCCCTTATAAAGGACTATAATTATTTAAAGACAAAAATTAGTAATCTCAAGTAGGAGTTGGATAGGAAAAAGGAAAAGAATGTTTCTCAGTCTGATAAAGATGAGAATAACAGAGCAGGGTAAGATCTTATTGAAGACATATAACCTTCCCTAAAGGCAAAAATAATAATCTAAATTCCTTAGTTGAAGGTTATATAGACTACTTTGGAGGGCCCTTACAAACACACCTAGGGACATACCATTTAGAATTTGTTGTGAGATAAACATAAGAACATTGATTAGTCTAATTATAAGGTGAATTCATCCTCAAAAGATGACTAATATTAGGGATGGGTTTATTTTTATTTTTTATTTTGATTTTTTACCTTTCTAATATTAGTTTTTATTTACTTTTATTATTGGCCTTCTACTTGGCTACCTCTTAGACTTTGTTTCATGATATTTGGTCTTAATTTATTTATACTATTCATTATTAAATCCATATAAAACTAGATTTATTTTACCTATTAAATAAAAAAATAATCCAAAAAAATAATATAAAGAAAACACAAAGGAAAAAAATTATAAAAATTAATCCCCTAACATGACTGTTAGCCAATTTTGGCCCACATACCAAGATTTTGCCTAGATAGATTAGCTAAGTAGAGTTCTTGATTGAGTGAATGATCAAATGACTTGGAATTAGGTCTAAGATTACAAAATAAATGATTTAGTAGGTTTCCATGATGATTCATGCCATCCAGGGATCATGGAGTAGGTTTTATCAAAATCTCATTAGTTCATAAAAGCTTTGAATGGAAAAAATGACTTGCACATGCCTAGAAGACCCAGACCATCATCACATGTCATGTAAAAATAGATATGTTAGTCTAGTTACACATTTGATAAATACACTTAAGAAATTAGTCAAGGACAAAATACCACATGGACATGAATTTTTTTATGTTGATAAGGTCCCATGAAAATTTGTATCTTGATGAGTTCTATATCTCAAGATATAAGCTTCCAAAGTTCAAGTTGCATAGTGGGATGTGCACATAGACATAAAAATTAGGCCACATGAAATACTCATTTAAATTTGAATATTCCTAAGGATGAACTTTGGGATGACAAGTGTCCAAATCATATAATCTTGAGTCAAGATCTAATGGAAAGAAGGAAAGGATAATGCTAGTTGGTCTTGAAGATCCAATGGAGTGCATTTAATCATGCATTGAAGATCAATGATGAGCATATAGTAAAAAGGTTAGTGTATCCTAAGACTAATCTTGGGGCTGAAAAGTGTTAAAATATCATGTATTTAAATGGATATCTAATGGTACGTGGTGAATAATAAATTTATTTTGTCTAAGCTGATCAATGGTGTGTGATCAATCATTCCAAAGTAAATCAATGGTGAGTGAAAGGTTAACTAGTTAGTGGATCTTGGGAATGAATGAAAATATTCCAAGTATCATAACCATGGTAGCTACTAGGTAAATAAATGATACGTGTTAAATTCATGCAAAGGAAGATCAATGGTACATTACAAAGTAAATCTAATGGTGCTCATCCAATCTTGGGGATGTTGATCGATAGTAAGTGAGAGGTTAAATAGTTAGCATATCCTGAGGATGAATGCAAAGCTACCATGTGGTGCAAGCAAAGGAATGAATGGAATAATATGAGATACTAAAGATCAATACAAATAAGGAAAGTGTCATAATATTGATGATCCAGATTAAGATCAACAACCACTATTAAAATTTGAAGCTAGGAAACTTCAAGTAGAGGTGGAATACAGTTCAGGTCAAATGAAGAGAAAATGTTTCAAAGGGATATATTACCATTACAGCTCGGTAAAATAACATCAAACAGACATAACCATATAGTAAATAATGCTAATAATAAATCTCTATTTCCATTAAACTTTAGATCAATGATAGGTTTATTTAAACCTAAGGTAGTTTATAAATGAGGCTATGCAATCTACAGATCTTCATTGATATAATGACTATACAAAAATCAATAAATTAGATTAGTTTTCAATATATAGTAAAGATTTGTATTCAAGCTAGATTAGATGTAGATATAAATGAGATATGGTGGAGTTTCTCATCCTTTGGCATAATAATTTTTTTGAAAAATAGGTACCTATGGCTTCCAAAAATAGACATGGTGATGGCTCTCATAATTATAGATATGAGGATTTTGTTCTCATAAATGAATCAAGTAGAAGATAGCGTAAAGTCCCAAGATGGAGATCTAGTAGTTGGAGAAACTATCTAGAGAATTTAATAGATTTTTAGGGTTCCTAAGGTTTTTTATTCATAACAAGACCATGACTCATCATCTTCATCAAAATGTTATTTTCTAGGTCATTATTCTCAGCCAATGAGAATATTTAGGGGCTATTGGGATAAATGAAATCTATTTTATCTATGATGTATTAAATCTTATTTGATCAAAATATAGTGGAAAATTCATTGAAATATGGTGATAACTCATTTAATGATCTCATATGACATGCTTCCTCTCTCTCCCCTTTCTCCTATATCTCTTATTTTCTTCCACATTGTAAGCTCTCTCATATTATATAATCTCGCCAGGACTCTTTGAACTTGAAGAGTAAGGGAATCTCTGAGATATCTTGTCAAGATGTGCTCATCTTGATAAGGTTAAACTCTATTAATAATTTGTAGGAACTACCTCTTGATGTAATAAAAGACTTATTTTACCTATCACTTGGCTTGGATTAGTGTTTAGTGAGTTGTGCATGATGGCATTATGAAGGAAAATCTTCCTTGTCCATTGTCTTCCTTGTTGAACTCCTTTAAGGTTTTTTAAAGCTATTACAGGTCTAGATTAGTGTTATTCCTAAACCTAGTTCATGAAACACTTATACACTAAGCTATATTATGATGTTATGTGATCTAGAATTGTATTTTATAAATATAGTGTGGGTTCAATCTTATGGGATTTTAAAATTTTTATTTGGTGCATCATCTTTTAGCCTTATAAGGAGTCCTTTTAACCTTTCTAACCCTTTTCCTCATGACAACATTAGTTTAAGTGATTCATTAGAAGGAAGTTGACTTTATTTGGAGGTTTAACTCCATCATAGGTTACCCACAACCTCGAGTTGTTCCCATATTATGAATGGGTGTGAAGGAGTTGGAATAAATCATCCACAAGGGTGTAATATCACATCATAAGAGTTTTTAGCATGTTGAATAGGACTTACGGCATTGTTCACTATTGAAGAGTTTTGGTGTTCTCTTATTTTAATCAACCTTTGAAGCCATGTGTGAAAACATCAATGGTGAATCTAAGTATTCATCAGCTAATTTAAATAGCCTAAGTACCTATTCATCATAATTTGGTATGTATAGCAACCATATTCTAATTAGTATGTTGAGGATATCCTTGATATGTTGGAGCTAAAAGAAAGTAGATTAAACCTTGTGCAAGACAAATGTGATGTTTTATAATTTGGATGATCAAATCAGCACTCATTTACAATTGAAAAATAAGATGAAATATTGAGTGAAGTTGATGAAGGAAACATCTCAAGTGCTTAAGTGATAAAATTGAAAAATCATACTAGTGAAGAGCATGAAGAGTTATGGCAGTAGTTCAATGCCATAACCAAAGAGTTTGAAGAGGCTAAGAGATATGTCCTTCCAAAAAATCATGAGCATGTTGATCTAAGCGTGATCAATCCTAATTCACATAAGGACAAGGTGGAAGAATAGGGGCTTCTTTAACCACCAAGTGAACCAAGTGTAATTTCTCCCAAGAGCCAAAATGAAGTCTTCATGCAAGGCTTTCTAAAAAGTGATGAACAACATCAAGAAAGTGTTATTTTAGTCCAACATGAACCAAGTTTGGAAGACTTGGACTAGTATTCCTATATTGGAGAGATGTTTGTTCCATTTCTTATGTTGGAGAGCATATAAAAAAGATTGGCCATCAAATTACTTGGTTCACCAATTTGGGTACCTCCAAGGTAAGCTACTTTTCATCTTGGTCTACTAGAAGTGAATGATAATAATTTTTTTCCATTTGACTCAGGAGGGAAGTGTTTGTAAATTGTTATATAATATTATATATATATATAAGAGTATGTTTCATGATTTTATTTAAGTGCCTATGTGCACATTTATTTAGTAGGTTAGCTATTTTTTCTTTCCTCTAAGTTCCTACATGTAATTTCCTTTGTTGATTTTTGTTTTTCTCATTTTTTCAAGAGTAATCTAGAGGTTGGAAACCAATTTTAGCCTAAGATAAATATATTGAATTAGAAAGGATACTCCATGCCCAATTGTCTAGTCAAGATACATAGTCTAGGTTCTCAAGCATAGAAGGCATGGTTCCCTATGAGTCATAAGAGATGTTGGCCAATTTTATCCCACAAACCAAGGTTTTTCCTAGATAGATCAATAAGTAGACTTCCTATTAAAATGAATGATCAAATGACTTGGAAATAGGTCTAAGATTGTAAAATAAATGATTCAGTAGGTTTCCATGATGATTCATGGTGTCCAAGGAGCATGAAGTGGTTTTTATCAAAGTCTCATTAGTTCGTCAGAGCTTTGAAGGGAAAAAATGACTTATAGAAGCCAAAAAGAGCCATATCATCATCACATGTCATACAAAAATGAATAGGTTAGTCTAGTTACACATTTGATAAATACACTTAATAAATCGATCAAGGCCAAAAGACCACATGGACATGATGTTTTTTTATGTTGAGAAGGTCCCCAATAAATTTTGTATCTTGATGAGATCTCTATCTCAATATATAAGCTTCAAAATTTGAACTTGTAGAGTGGGACATGCGCACAAACATTAAATTTGGGCCTCTTGAAATAGATGTTTAAATAAAAATATTCTTAAGGTTAAATGTTAGGATTATAAGTGTCCAAATTATGGAATATCGAGTCAATATCTAATGGTGAGTAGGCAAGGATGATGTCAGTGGGTCCCAAAGATATAATAGATCACATTTAATCATGCATTAAAGATAAAAAAAGGAGCTCAAAATTGAAACGTTAGCATATCCTAATATTAATAATGGTGTTGAAAAGTGTCAATATATAAGGTACCTAAATGAAGATGTAATGGTGTATCGTAACTAATAAAGCCAGTGGGTTCAAACTGATTAATGGTGCATGATCCATCATACCAAAGGAAATCAATGATGAGTGAAAGGTTAACTATTTAGTGAATCTTAGGAATAAATGAAAAGCTTCCAAGTGTCATGATTATGATAACTACCAGGTAAATAAATATTATATGATCTAGCCATGAAAAGGAAGATCAATGGTACATAATAAAGTATATCTAATGGTGCTCATCCAATCATAGAGATGTTGATTTATGGTGAATGAGAGGTCAAAGAGTTAATGTATCTTGGGGATGAATGCAAAACTATCATGTGGTTCAAGAAAAGGAATAGATGGAATAACTATAGGATCCTAAGGATTAATGATAAAAAGAGAAGCATCATAATCTTGAGGACCCAAATTAAGATCAATAGCCAATACTAAAAGTCAAAGCAAGAGTACATATTTCAAAGGGATTTATTACCATTAGAGCTTGATCAAATATCATCAAGAAAACATAGCCATATAATCAATATTGATAATAATGAGGATCTATTGCCATTAAATGTTAAAGGTACATTAGGTTTCTTTAAACCTAATGTAGTTTAGCAATGAGGCTATGCAATCTATGGATATTCATTGATATAATGACTATACAAAAACCAATAAATTAGATTAGTTTTCAATCTATATTAAATATATGTATTTAGGTTGGAGTATATGTAGATATAAATTAGATATGGTGGAGTGTCTCATCATTTGACATTATCATAACTCCAAACAATAAGTACATATGGCCACCTAGAGCAGACATGGTGATGGATTTGTCATAATTATAGATATGAGAATTTTATTGTCATAAATAAGTCAAGTGGAAGATAACATAAAGTCCCAAGATGTAGATCTGGTAGTTGGAGAAATTATCTATGGAATTTAATATATTTTTAGTGTGTCTAAGGTTTTTTCTTCATATAAAGACCATGAATCATCATCTTCAGAAAACTATTATCTTCTAGTGTATTTTTATCAACCAATGAGAAGATTTAGGTGCTATTGGGATAAATGAAATCTATTGTATCTATGATGTATTAGCCCTTATTTGATCAAAATATGGTGGAAAATTTATTTTAATATGGTGGCATCTCAATTCTTGATCTCAAATGTCATGTTCCCTCTCTCTCTCCTTTATCCTATATCTCTTATTTTCTTCAACATTGTAAGCTCTCTCTTGGATTCTATACTCTCATAAGGACTCTTTGATATTGAAGAGTAGGGGACTCTTTGAGATATCTTGGAAAGATACACTCATCTTGATAAGGTTAAACCCTATCAATAATTTATAATAACTACCTCTTAATGTAACGAATGACTGTATTTACCTATCTCTTGCCTTGGATTAATGTTTAGACAATTATGCATGATTGTATTGTGAAGGAGAATCTTCCTCTTATATTATCCTCCTTTATAACCTCAATTAGGGTATTTTCCAAATATTGTAGGTCTAGATTAGTGTTATGCCTAAGCCTAGTCCATGAAAAACTTATGCGCTAAGCTAGATTATGAGGTTGTGTGAGCTAACATTATATTTTGTAGATATAGTGTGGGTTTAAGCTTATGGGAGTTTCCCATTTTTATTTGGTGCATCACCTTTTAGCCTTTTTAGGATCTATTTTCCCCTTTGTAACCCTTTTCCCTATGACAACATTAGTTTAGGTGATTTATTAGAAGGAAGTTAACCTTATCTTAAGGTATAGCCCCATCCTAAGTTACCCATAGCTTAGGGTTGTTCCCATATTGTGACTGGGAGTGGAGGATCCTAAATAAATCCTCCAAAATGGTGAAATCTCATGTCATAACACTGACCAAATTAGATAACATACTATATGAATATCTTGTTAAATTTTGAAGTATCTAAATACTCAAGTTGTTATCTCCTTGGATTTTTATTCAATGATCAACCAAGAATTATCCATTATAAAGGATGTGAAATAAATGTGAAAATAGGGACAAAGTAAACAAAAATAATTATTAAAATATTGTTGGTTCTCATAAAAAGTAGTGTGTTGTGATATAAATTTATGACCCTCCAATTTAAAATGGTGACTAGAATGTTGCTAGAAGAATTAGGATGGTTCATAAATAAAACTACAAAAGGAAGAATTTATCTCTCTCAAAATAAGAATACTCAATTTTATAAGTGAATTTTAGATATGATTTTCATCAAAAAGAGAGTTATATATACAAGGATGAATATTAAATGTGGGAGTTAACATGAGCTCATTAAAGCTTACTATGACTGAATTGGCTAGAAATTGGCTTGAGAATGATCATAATTGAATTGGATCATTAGTGAACTAATTGTATAAAAATGAGAATTAAAATGAATGGTCAAACATATGAAAGTCCTAAAATGTGCATCATGAGAAAAAAATTATATGTACATACAATGGTGGTGAAACCATCAATATATGTAGGGTGTGATTTTATAACTTCCATCGTGGTTTATTAACTAGAATGGTTAAGAAACCATCAAGTGGTTGTTTAACCATTTTGGTAGTTTTTTAACCATCACATTGGTTCTATCTTTAAACTTGGAAACCTTGAGTTTAAAAGGCTAAATTCAATATTTTTCAATTTTGTAACATATGGAAGGCTTTGATAGAAACAAAAGAGGGAATAAGGAGAAAACTCTATGAGATGATATTATTGTTTACATAAGTAATTTCATCATCATCATATATCATAAAATTATTTCACCTTACAAAATTTGGGTGCATACAATCCCCTAAAACAACATCTATATATTTTTAGGGGTATTTGGATTGTATTGTTACTTGGGGTCTTGTAAGGGTATGTGGTTTAGTCTTATCTTTATTTTTGAACATTTTATATCAATTTAAATAGAAATAGGGTCCTAATTTTAACTCAAAATTTTGATAAATAAATAGGGTTCTTAGTGCATTTGGGCTTTGTTTCATCTATTTTTAGATTTATGTAATCAAAATAAGATAAAACTATAGAATATTAATATTACATAATGTATAATAGTTCACATACAAATATGTGTATCTATTAGAGTATTAATTATAAACTATAATTTAATGGTTTGAAAATGACCTAGAAGATAGGTTATTGTTTTGGTCTTAATTTTCACCTATGGGGGGAGTTCTTTAGGGTCCTTCCAACTAAGCCATAAAATGGGGAAAAGCTCAAGATGTGGGTATCTTCTAGATAGGTTGAGCCTCTAGAGAAGGCCAAATTCCTTTTGAATATATCGCTTATACTAACTTTTATCTTGGAAAAGGGAAAGAAATAAACACTAATTACATGAAAACATGTAAAAAGGAGGTGATGCACCAATGTTTTGAACAATTTTGCTTTCACAAGGCACACTATAGGACACTTTTGAGACTACTAAACATAATTTCATTCACTCTCTATAAATATTTCACATAAGTGTTTCACTAAAAAGTAATAAATATCTACTAATCTAGCATGGGAGGGTAGTTGTCCACTTCCAAACTAATAAATAGACTATATATGCACTTAGAATGACCTGTGAGAGCTCCCAAACACTTCATGAAGGTGAGGGAATCGAAAAAGAGGTAAAATAAAGAATGGATTAACTTAACCACATAAATTAGCTCATAAGACACACTTTAATTTAACTTACAAATGGATGAATTCAATCTCTATTATATCAAATAGGTGTTACTGTACAAATTTGGCATATCCAAGGCATAAGAGTATCTATCTCTAAGAAAAAATATCCAAGATTCATCCCTTTATAATAGGAAATAAAATGGAATATATAAGAGAAGGGGAAGAGAGAGGGAACTAAGTAGATATCCATTAATAAATGTGACCCGACCACTTTTGATCAATTAGCATCGATATGAGGATGTTGAGTCATAATCCATCAAACAATAATGATTCCATAAGGACCTTATAACACTAAATACACCACTATCTTTGTTAATCATACTTGATGTTATCCACATTATTAGACAATTACTTAGGATTGCTCCTTGTTTTTCCTTCTAACATTTCTTGCATAGTTATAAATCTCCCATTACCTCTAAATCCTAAACATAGATCAATTAAATATGAAAACTAATCTCTCTATTTGTTTTATATAGTCATGGTTACACTAAAGATTTTTAGGTTAGGTATTTTGATCACATATAATACATAAAATCCATGTATAATTTTTTTGCATAGCTTTAATGGTATTAGACTAAATCATAATGTTTGTTCCTGGTAACCTAGTTCATGTTTGATCTTACATTTATGTATTATACCTACGCATGGTGGAGAAATCCTTTATCCAACATTTCTACCTTCATGGCATCCATTCGAGTTATTTTTTATATTTAAATACATAACCATTACAAGCTTAAATATAAGTCCACATCCTATGCTTCCATGGAACTTGATCAATTTTTCCCCTTTTATTCTTATGGGAGTCTTTGTCTAGGTTACATGTTTATGCCACATGGTGGCCTCATGTGCCTATTGAGCTCATTGACTCCTTTGACTTTGCTCACACTATTAGTCTTCTAGGAACAAATAAATATGTACCATTTATTTACTTGGGAATGTATTATGGTTGTGACATTTGGCACCTTCACAATTATCCCTAAGATCCTATCACTCATTGACCTCTCACTTGTTTTTTATCTTAATTTGTATGACAGATTGTGCTCTATTAATTTATCTCAACCCACTAACTCTATCCTCACCTATACACCATTAGATCTGATCTGAGCTTCCATGATTTCAAAGTTTATCAACTCTACAACACTCAACCTTAAGATCCCTCTAAAATATATGAACTCAAATAACTACTTCTTGCATCTTAAATTTGACATTCGTGTGTATGTCTTACTCTGCTAGTTTATCTTTGAACACTTATATCTTGAGATAGTATAATAATCAAGATGAAAAATTTGTAGGGGATATTCTTGGAATGAAAAAAATCATTTCCATAAAATATTTTAGCTTTGATCAACCTCCCAAGTGCTCTTATGAAATGGTTAATTAAACTAACATGTGTATTCTTGTATGATGTGCCATGATGGTTTGGTTCCTTAAATTTGCTAAGTCTACACTTTAAGCTTTCTTAAAGTTTTTAAAAATATTTGAAAATAACTTTTGATATTGATTTGAAGTTTTTCTACTCCTTGTTCCATGGGATCACTCTTAAAATAAGACCCTACTCAGCCTCAATCCTAGACTTGAAAATTTGGTATATAGGCTAAATTTATAAAACATATTTAGTGAATCAACTAGGAATCATGCCTATTATGATTGATAACTCCAATCATTTAAATATTTTTGAACTCATGAGAAATCACAATTCTGGTCCATGACTGCAAGAAACCTTTTGATTTGTAACAAGACAACTACTCCTAAAAAATAAGGAAGGTGTTGATGACTGAATGTATACCACCAAGTCAACATTTAGTGTTTAATAAATACTTCTCATTTCCAAATTCAAGGAATCCATTCCATGAGTTGGATGTTGTGATAATTCTACTATCTTTAGTACAATAGAGGTAGAATAAATGAACTATTTCACAAATTTATATTAATTGGTGGTTGGGATCCACTATGGCTTATAGTAGATATATTAATTTAAAGGGGATTTGTGATGATTATAGTGAATTATTCTCAAGAACCTAAGTCTAAATCTAAACTATGATGAACATTCTCAATGGAGACCAAACAAGAGTGATTTGGTTTTAAAAAGAGCAAAAGGAAGGGTAAGGTAGAAAAGAGAAGTGATGTTGATCTTTGTTTCAAATATTATGACAAAGTTCCAATTTCATATAAACATGCATTTAACAAATGTGCAACATGAAGTAGCATTATCTCAAATCCTATCACACATTTGGCAAATATATAAGGAAGATATGAAAAATTACAAATAAGAACAAGATTTACTTTAAGAATTTTACCCCTACAAGAAAAAAACATTAGCTTAGATGAAAGAAGAGAAAATAAAGTGAAGTAAACCTAAGAACTTTCAATTAGTATAAAACTGGCACAAATTAGAAGCTCTGCATTAAAATAAGCACATTAAGAATTCATAAGAACCCTTCAAATTTGAAGATAAGACTTGATAATTGAGAGAGAAACCATGATAATAATTCCTACAAGCAATTATGTATAAAATATGTAAAACTCCTTGCTTATATTAAGTTTCTCAAAAGTTACAAATATATTTTTGGCTTCAAAAAATCTCTCACTCATACCATTGGAAATACATCTTTACATCGACAATTCATATGGTATGATGATCAATAATGACAAATCATAGCTATGCATATGTATATGATAGTTGTCTTTTCTATTATATTCTATAACAAATCATATTTTCTAATATACTAACCTATAGCCAATGTACTTTACAAATTGTGCATGCCTTTACAAAAAGCTGATTCCATTTTAAAATATATAAATATAGTTACAAACAAATGTCCCTAAGCCAACTAGCTTTGGGACCCTTATGCTGATGTAATATTCTACCTTTCTTAAAAGATGTTCATTATATAATGTTGTTTATTGATCAGCTAAAGACAAAATATAATTATTCATGAATATTTATTTTCTTGATATTCTAATTCATTTAGGTATTTCTCAACTCTCTCCAATTCTTATTTGTTTCCCCTGGCATCTCCTATGTTTTCTTTTGATGATATAAAAAAGCTCATGAACTTTTTGTTATCATCTCCTCTTTTTCCCTTGTCCTTGATTTCTTACTTATTTCATGAATTGAGTATTTATTTGATTGCACTCCTCAATATTTATTAGACCCAAGGGACTAAGTGTGATAGACTCTTTGATCAAGCTATCTAATATGTGCAACATTTTATCTTCTTATAGTTTCAAGTCCTTGAAAATGTCCTCCATCTACTTAGATCAACTACTTAGGGATTTTATTTTATCCACCAATAGCCATAACCCTATTGGATTGGGCTAGGTTGACTATCTTGGATTCAATAATTTGATTCCTTGTCAAGGTTTTGATCAAGTCTTTCACTTGATAGCTTAAAACCTACTATTAGATAACTTGGCCTATACCCATAGAATTTTTCTTAATTATTGCCTCTTATTTAGTTCTAACTAACTTTAAGGAATTAAATAAGCCAATCATGGTGTCCTCATATAGATTGAGTCTATTTGATTGACAAGATGGCAGTCTTTTCTAATTTTTGATTTATTACAAGATTCCCTTGATCATTGTAGTAGAGCCTCCTTGAAAACATGTTTTTCTCTTGTGATGTTTGGTGGTTCTTAATGGTTTAAGATAATCTTAACCAATTATTTTCCCCTATACTTATATCTATGGAATCAAACTAAGCATCCTTGAAAACCCTCCCTTTAGCATTTGAGGTTAAACAAAGATATACATCTTCTCTTAAAAATCCTTTGTGAGCTCCCATGGTCATGAGTTTTCTCAAATAGCTCATTAATGGTTTGTACTTTGTTTCTAGATTGATTTTTTCTTGCACAGATGATAATTCTAGTCTCTTAAGCTTGATTGTGATCAATACAGGGTCAAATTATGGCTTTTGTGTGTATTAGGGATCTCTTAGGGTTTGTATACTATTTTAATGGAAGTATCTATTTGAATTTTTATGATCTTTGTGACTTAGATCCCAATTGGATCAAGTTTTTATAACCTTGAATTTCTTAGGTCTAAAAAATATTCCACTTGTCATTTTATAATTACATGGCTCTGATGTGGCATTACCATGGCATCCATGTGGCATTTTTATGGCAATTTGATTATTGATATTTAAAAGTGACCATTTTATTTTAAAAAACCCATTTGATTTTGCATCGTTAGATCATCCTTGCATATATCAATGCAGACGATTGATCACAATCTAAGAACTCAAATGTTATTATCTATTTTCTACATTCTCCATGTTTATGACACTTGTCACTTCTACATTCACTTTGAGATTTTTTGAAATGTCAAGATTGATATTACACAATTTATCTCATTTTCATGGATCAATCACACTCTATCGATCTTGATCTACTTAATTATTCCACCTTCTTCATAGATTATTGATCAAAATGTGTATGCTCATCTACTTACCATTGATCTTTGAAGTATACTCAAGATTTAATTTATGGCCCACAGCTATGCCATGCGTCATCTTCATCTTCATCCTTGAATTTTCACTATTTTATACAAACCATCTAATCATATTTTCCTAATTAAATGTTCTTTATTATATCTTGATACTCAAGTTTAAACATTATTGCCTACTTAGTGTTCTTTATCTGTGAGTGAGACATTTGTCACCCTCTCACTTGTCCTAGGGATTCATTGAAGTTTTAAATCAATACATACCATTATATTAATATTACTCAAGAAAAAATGTGCCATTGATCTTTGGGAGATGTTCAAACTTTAGATTAGGGTTGGGGCTTTGAATTTTCAACTTTAATCTTTTACTATTGATCCTAATCATCCAAACAATGTGGACAATTGATCCAATGGATGAAAATAATATTTAAGTCATTGCTCAGGAAAATAAATAAGTTAGCATGAAGTTGTTAGATAATGGTTTTATTTTGTGTTAATAAACATTGGTAAGACCTTAGGATAAACATTTTAAGCTAATTTTTAAAACATGGTAAATGGGACCTTACGATTAATAAAACACATAGAATATAGTTTTAGCCTAAGGTTTGTTGTATTAAAAAATACAAAAAACTTTAGGGTAAGGATTTTAGGTAAATTCTATAGTAAAATGATCATTTAGTTAGACCATGCTAATGGTAAAATTAGCCAAGGGGTTACATGACATGAAGGGATCAAGTAAAAAATTTTAGACTAAGGATTGGTCATGTTAAAAACATGACTAAGCCTTAGGATGAAAATGAATTTAAGTATATGGTTTAATTTTTATTCTCACACAAATTTGAATTTGATTCAAGAGGATCTATGTTAAGGTAGTTTGAATAATGGTTTCAAGATGCTCGATCATGAATTTAATTTGATCCTTGATAGACCAAAGGCTAGTAAAAGGCCCAAATTGGTATAAAAACCATGAAACCTAGACATTGTCATTTTAAATGGACTCCATTAAAGTTATAACATGAAACATTAAGATCCAATGTTAGTAACTTTAGGCAAGATTAAATCAGAATTATGAACAAAAATGCAAACCAAATTAGGTGTGAAAGATCTTTAAATGAGCATAACATGCAAACATACTAATGGTTCTTTGATCAAGTGAATTTTCAATTTTAAGGTACAAATTTTCATAATTTGAAACAAGGGTCCCCATTTTAAAAAAATGAGAGTAAGTTAACCTCAATAAATGGTGACTTCGTAGGGAAACATAATAATATGTTAAAATCTAGAAACTTTGGTTCAGACTAATAACTATTTTATTCATTCTATTTGATCAAGTACCATTAAGATTAATTTCTGGTTGAAACAAGTCTTGCATATGTATAATTAAAGCCAAACATCAAGACTCAGTCATGTTATGTGTATGATTTAATTCCACTTACTATTTCCCATGGGATTTTGATAAAACAACTTCCAAATTTTATGACTTTAATCATTAACACTATCATTCAACATGTTTAGATATACATTAAGAACCATGATTTAGCTTAGGGAAGGTTTTGGCATTGCTCTTCAACTAGTCAGGCATCCATAACACTGATAGAGATGGCTTTGGCTCCACTCTAGGCTTTGATTAGCTACCAGTTAGGCATATATACCCTCGATGGAAGTTACCATAATCACCTCTATTTATAAATCTCTTTGATTTTGAAATAAGCTCTTGTTTTTGTAAAAAAAATTAGATCATTTTAATTCTATAGCAAAGGTTGGGAACCAAGTTAGCCAAGTTTAGGGGTTTGGTCAAGTGTTTTATCTTTAGACATCATCCTTAGTTGTAGCCTTATCATAGGCAATAATGTTTATTAAGTATAAACATGACTATATCTTAATAATTCAATATTTCACCCTACATGTTCAATCCTTATTAAAATGAAGATTAGATTAAAAAAATACTCAAAATCCCAAATAATAATTGTCATAACCATTAGTCTTTACTGGTTTCTTCAAACTATAACATTAAGTTCATATTTTAACAATCTATGGTCAGTCAATACGTAAGGATCATACATGCATTCCTGATTGGTGAGGAGTGAAATTTAACATGAGGGCTATCCAAAATCAATTATTTAAAAGTAAGTAACAAAGCACAAAAATAAAACACACTAAACAAATACCAATAAGCAAATAAATATATATAAACACTATGTACAAATAAGGGATATGAAAGAAATAACAAGAAGTAAACTAATATATCCTACCTACACTAACTCTAACTAGTCTTACAGTTCATTCCATTAAAAATCTAGGTGGGGTATCAAAAAAATAGTGCTTCGGGTATTTCCCATTGGTTTTGAATGTGAACTCTACTCCTTGTAAATATTTTAGTCTGAATGTGTTGTCTCCTAGGGTCTTATAAATTTGATATGGACCAATCCACAAAGGACTAAACTTCTCATGTTTTCTCTTTGATTATGAGGCTTTATCCTAGACAAGAACCTTGTCTCTTTGTCTAAACACCTTTATCTTTGAACATTTGTGAAACCATTTTTTGATTGTGGTTTGGTGTCTTCTATAGTTGATAAAAACCTCCTCCCTTGCATCTTCCATCTGTATGATGTTAAGTATCCTTGAACTTGTAAATTATTGGTCTTCCTCCATGTACTCTTCCATGAACCTATATGTTGGTATCTTGAGTGTGATGGGAAATATAGGTTCTTGACCTTATACTAATAGGAATGGTGATACTTTGAGAGCTTGTTTGACTCTTATTCTATCTACCCAAAGGGCATACTTGAGTAGCTTATTCCATGTCCTTGGTTTATCATCTGTAGACGTCTTTATGGCTGATGAGGCCACCAATTTCTCTATTTTATAGCCTCATCCATACCTAACATATATATTTTTCTATGTAAATCCCCATAACCATCTATGACTCATAAGAATGAATTAATGAATTTATGATTTTGTGTGTGCATTGACATATATATGTTATGTTATAAATTAATGATTATTTTTATTTGATTATAATATTCTTATGTAACTTTATTTAATAAACATTTGAAAGGTAAGATAAGGCTATTGAAATCTTATTTGGCACAACACTTATAAAGAATCCCACAATGACTGTTGGCTTCCACTTATAGGTTACCCATAGCCACTATTGGTTTCCACTTGCAAGTTGCCCATAAAACCTATTGGCTTCCACCTACAGGTTTCTCATAGCAACTATTGGCTACCACCTATAGGTTTCCTATAGCCATTACTAGTTTCCACCTATAGGTTGCCTACAACTGATGGCTTCTAGATACATGTTGCCTATAGTAACTATTAGATTACACCTACAATTTGTCCATAGCCACTATTGTTTTCCACCTTTAGGTTACCCACAACAACTACTGGATTCCTCCTATGGGTTGCACATAGTAACTATAAGTTGCCTGCATCAACTATAGGCTTTTACCTATAGGTAGCTCATAGCCACTATGTAGAATACAACTATCATTGTGATCAAATATTAAGGGCACATCCAAATATCTTAGGAAACAAGTGGATGATTGAAGAGGATCCTCCATAGTTGTTTTATGGATTCCCCACATGCAAATAATCTTGGATGTGCTTCCAAAGATTAGAAAAATAAGGATAACGGAGAAGAGACAAAAATAAGTAAAACAACAAAATAATATACATTATCCTTAACCTAGTTAGGCCTAAAATAAGTAAATTTAGTTACCAACCACTAGAAGGTTGATTGGGGTAATTTCTAAATTATTTTTACTATCCCTAGTTTAATGTTTTTGGTTAAAGCTAATAAATTGTCTTCTATATTTAATGATAGAACCTAGATTAGATTAGGAGTTAGATATATTACAACAAAGTATTAGAATTTTATAAGCCATTGAATTTTAAATATTTTAATATTTTGTAGCAATATTTAATTGATACAAATTTGAGTAATGAGAATCTTGATTCTATAAGAAGCTTTTGAAAGTCTCTTGAAGAAGGATTAGAACTCAATTCTGAACAAGGAAGGCCCCCCTTGGAAGGAGTTGTAGTGAAGATCCTAACCCTCTTTAGTTTAAGTGTGTTGTAAGTTAATTTCATTATTAGTTTGATTATAGAAATTTTTATGCATGTATGATTCATAATTGTGAAGTATTTCTATATTTATGTTACAATAGTTTCATAGTATAACTATCTAGTGAATTCAACATAATTTAATTTTACTACAACTAATAAATCAATTAAATCTATGAATCAATAATGCATATATAGTGTTGACATCCTTGAAAAGTATATACACCCTAAGTTGATAATTAATGTTAATCAGACTCAAGAATCTAGTAATTAACCAGGTAATAAGTCTACACAACATTTTGGCATAGTTGTTAGGAAGGGTGTCAATTATTGTTTTCTAGATAAATTATTTCTTTTCAAGATTGATTAATGCACTATCATACCCAACTAGGGAATTTGAGTAAGGATACTATGGTGTCTTATGCCATATGTCTAAGTTCTTAGATGTTGATGGTGCACAATATTTTTGATGCACTATCCTACCCAGCTGGGCAAGTTGAGTGAGAACACTATGGTGTCTTATGCTAGATGTCTAAGTTCATAGATGTTAATGGTGCTCAAATTTAAATGTATCTTTAAAAACTTGTGATTTATTTAGTTAATGGTTTTCTTTAGAATTTAATTTCCTATAAGAGTGATTTACTTTCCATAAAGTGTTCCTTTTATTTTCTACTTTCATTTCTTGATTTATAGGGTAATTTTATTTCTTTAATTTCCTTATTTCTAGAGTAATTTTCCCACATTTAGTAGATAACTTTACTACTTTTTATAAATAAAATTTCAATTCTAGTCATTTCTATTTTTTTTACTCTTTTATTTCTATGCATTTATTTTTTTTCTTATTCTGAACAATCCCCTAGAAGACATAAAAAAACACACTAACCTTATGAAGGAAGGGATAGGATAGATGGAGTGCCATAATGTTTATGTAGAGAGAAAGATATTTTTGAAGGAGATTCATACCAAACAAGCCACAAGTTGATACCGAGAGAGAACCACAAATACCTACAATAAATAATAATCCTATTGAATAATACACCATAAGTAGTAAGGATCTTGAAGAAGGGAACACTAAAAACTAAAAGAGGTAGCTTGTAGAAGAAGTACTATTGGATTGGAAAAAAGAAAAAAAAATAGAGAAAGCATTAGTTGAGTTGGTAAGAAGAAATGAGGGAGAAGAACTTGATGAACTAAATACTCTATAAAGTAACATAAAAATATCATTCCAACAAGGCTTTTTTGAAAAAATAAAAAAAGTTCAAGAGAATCTTTAGATTTCTCATCTGATTAAAAGACTGAAAATTAATAGATAAATGTTTAGTCTCATGTTTATGAAAGGATTGATACAGAATTTGAAGATGTGATCCCAAGTACCTTTGGTATCCATATCACAACAAATCCATCATGAACAAAGGAGACTTTATGGATGAAAACAAGACTCTATACATAGTTACTTTTTAATTTTCTATTCCAGATGCAAAAGGCATAACATAAATGAAAAATATTCTACCCTTAGCCTTACCCAATTTTATAGTTACATTATCAAAAGACCTAAACACATTATTGTTTGAATTTGATATCCTATATATAAGCTATGATTATAGGTGGGATATAAAAAACTTGAAACTTTTTCCTACCACACTTAAATACTTAGAACTTTTCTAGTTCATGGGACTAGGTAGTAATTCAGTCCACACTTGGGAGGACATGAGAAATAAATTTATAGCTTATTATCAAGATATGGATGAGGAAGCAATGACATCTTTAGGATGACTCAATAAGGGGAAGAGTCTTTGAAATACTATTTTTAATGGTTCATGTTTAGTGTATAGAAATTCAGCCAAAGTGCACTAGGAGAAGAGCCTCTAAAACTCAACTTCTTGAAAGGAGTTAAAGAATATTGCCTAGAAGCATTAGAACTAATTAGCAAGGGAAAAATATTGCATTTACCATTCATAGACATCAAAGAGTAGAGAAATAATTATTCTAGGTCTACCATAAAAAAGTCATTAGCAGTAAGATTTTATTAGCAACTGCAAGTGAGCTATCAAAATCTAAAGTTAGTAACCTATTATAAGAAATGAAATAGGATATCATTAGTCACTTGGTCACCCAAATAGATATATTTAACTCAAGGAAAAATAAATTAGCCTTGGATCAAGCTTTGACCATCTAGCATCTAAATTTTAAGAAGAAGAAAATAGATTGTAGGTGTCATGAGGTTCGGGTTAAAGTAACTAACATCACAAATAAAGAACCAAAAATAGTAGAGCTACACACTGTATGAGAAGATGGGGACTAGGTTTTCTATGTTTTAAAAATAAATCCATGGGTTCAATGACCATTTTATCTAGGTATGGGATAAAATCCACCTTTCAAAAATTATACCTCCTTTAATTCATAATTTGTAAATACTACTCCCAACTAGACTAGTCTATGGATGAATTTCCCACCTCTTAATTCCAAATGATAGCCACCTAAAACAAGATAACCCTATACCTTCTAGTATCCTCTATATAATTTATCCCCACCTTTGATACAAGATTGGAAACCACCCCAAGGCCCACCTTTCACAAACCAATGTCAACAACCCTAGAGACCCAATTAGCCCTGGAGAAACTATCAAGGAGGATTTCCTCCATAGTAGCAATAATAACCTCTTGCTCTTATGCCCAATACACAATTTAAACCTAATCTTAATCATATCCCTACCTAACCCATGCAGAACCCTATATATAAGCCTATTTAACCAACATTCAGTATTGAACCTGTCTAATACCTAACATATATGGTGAATATCAATGAAGTTCACCTATATTTAGGGAAATTTCTACCACCCCCAGTCCCACCCATAATAATAGAGTCAAATTAGTAAACTCTAGAAGAACATGCTAGCCCACCTTTACCACCATAAGAACTCTCTAAACTAGAAAATAATTTTTTTGATGAAACAACCCCACCATTTCCAGAATGTCTTAACCTTTAACACCATATAATTGAGCTTGAATTTGATTTCATAAGATAACTCAAGAATCTATATGTTAAAATTCATCTCTTCCAAGTCATAAATGATGTGCCCATATATTTCAAAGTTGTTAAAGACTTATGTCTATGTAAACTTGGAAGGAATAAGAAGGATCCCAATATAGTGCATGTGATTGGCTCACTAGTAGGCATTATACTGGGAAACACCCTACCAAAGAAATATTTAGATCTAAGATGCCTAGTAGTAATAGTTTAGATCCATGACCAATAGTTGTCTAATATATTGATAGACCTAGGGCTACAATAAATATAATAACAATCAAAACTATGAACAAACTATAGTTGACAAATATCTATCCCACATCTATAATGTTGCAAATGGATGAGAGGTCTATAATCAGACTATAAGGAGTCATTGAAGATATTGTCATTACTATATATTATTGGAAGTATCTTATAGATTTCATCATGTTTCAATCAAAGTCTAATTTAGGTGAATGCCCTCTTAGCTTAGGATGACCTTGGCTTGCATAGCTAATGCCTTCATCAATTATAGATTAGGTAACATATTGATATACAATGGAAACCACACTAAAAAGTTGGTCTTCTATCCTCCAGCATAACCAGCCTTAACACTAGAGCATACATTATGGGCCAATGAAGATGAGGTAGACCAGCCTCCCTTGATTCTTATATTCACCATAGACCATGAATACACCTTGGATAATTAAGAGTAAGATAAAATTATCTCCAATGTTCTCTAGAATAATTACCAAACTCATTCTATAGATCTCAACAACCTATAATGTGTTGAGTGCCCATTTTTTAACCTCTAAGAAGAGGATAATTTTGATGCATCTATATATGAAATATTCCACCAAATTATACTCATATATGTATCCAAACTAGATCTATTATAAATATAGAAATGTTGAAATCACTCTCATGACAAATTGAAATCTCTCTAAGAAAAACATTGCTTATTAATAGCAAGTTGGAGTTGAATGAGGAAAAGCACCTAGTCAGCATGTTACATGCAAACCAACACACTTTTTCATGGGATTACAAGGATATGTAAGGAATTATCTTAGAAAAATACACACATCATATCTATATCAAATAATAATACCAACCAATCAAACAAACACAATGTCAAATGAATCCAGCTCTTAGAGAAATAGTCAAAGTGGAATTGTAGAAACTCCTAACTGCTAGATTTATATATCCCATCTTAGATAGTGAATGGGTTTCACCATTATTAATTATACGAAATAAAATTAGAGAATGACATGTATGCACAGATTATAGGGAGTTTAATATAACAACTAAAAAATATCACTTTCATCTACCTTTTATTGATCAGGCGTTGGATGCACTAGTAGGAAATAAATATTTTACCCTTCTAGATGGCTTTAGTGGTCACAACCAGACAGAAATTTCTCCTAAGGACCAGGAGAAGACTAGTTTCACTTGTCTCTATGGTACTTATGTTTATGTTGTATTACCTTTTATTTTATGTAATGTTCATACAACATTCCAGAGGGCTATCCTAAGTATCTTTGCAAATGTGTCCAATGAATTTGTATAAATCTATATGGATGAATTCACTATTTATGGAAAAATATTTGATGAGTTCCTGAAGAACCTATAGAAAGTACTACAACACTATTAGGAGCACCAAATGTCTTTAAGTCACAAGAAATGCTACATGCTTATGATAGAAGGCATTATCTTAGACCACCATGTATTTGTTAAAGGAATTAATGTTGATCTTATAAAAATTAGCATCATAAAAAACCTACCTATTATTTAGAAACAAAAAGATGTCAGGAGTTTTTTAGGACATGTTGGTTACTACAAGAGATTTATCAATAATTTTAGCAAATTAGTTGCACCATCATTCTCTCTCATGACTAAATATGTTGAATTCATGTGGAGTTCTACTTGTGATATAGCCTTTAAATAGTTGAAGGAATTATTTACCACTAGCCCTATTTTACATGGTCCTGATTGGAAGCTTCCCTTCCATATTCACACACATGCTTTAGATACTACCCTAAGAGATGTACTAGGCCAGAAATAAGAAGCACTCAATTATTCCATATACTTTTTAAGAAATAACAAACAATAAAATTAAATTACATGGTCAATGAAAAAGAGTTCTTGGTAGTAATTTATTCTATCAACAAGTTTCATCACTACATAACAAGGTATCATATCTTTGTTCATACAAACCATGTAACCATTATGTGCATTATGAATTAACTAGTTGTCCCAAGTAGATTGATAAGATGGCTACTCTTATTAAATAAATTGATCTGAGTATTATAGATAAGCCTAGTAAGGACAATGTCATGGCTGATTTCTTATCATGACTACAATCTCCTCAAGAAGATACCATAATGGATTACTCATTTATAGATGAAACATCTATTATCCCTCACTATTACCACACCTTGGTATGCTGATATTACTAACTACCTTGCAACAAGGTTATTTACACAACACTTCTTCCCTAAACAAAAAATGATTTGATTTAGAAAAGTGGTAGGTATTCATGGCTATCCAGATTCTTTTTTCTATACTGGGCCTAACTTCATCATCAGAAGGTGTCTTAGAGAAGATGAAGTTATAGATATCCTCAAAGTCTACCATGATAAACCTTATGGAGGGAAATTTGTAACCAAGAATAAAACACTAAAAACATTGAATACAAGACATTATTTACCCTCGCTCCATAAATATGCAATAAGGTATACTATTCATTGTGATAGATATCAGTGTATGGGAAGACCCACATGTTAATATGAGTTGTCCTTGTAGCCTTAAATGATTCTTGAACCATTTTAAAAATGAGAACTATAATTTTTAGGAACTTTTGATCCAAAATCCAACAATAAAGAGTACATATTTGTATGTATTAACTATGTCACTAAATGGGTAGAACTAAAGGCTCTTACATATGTCAGGGATGAGAAGGTTGCATATTTTTTATATAAAGAAATATTCACAAGATATGGTGTGTCATGATAAATAGTCACTAATCAAGGACCTCAATTCATTTCTAGTTTAATTATTATCTTGGTCTAACAATATAATATTAGGCATGATAAATCAACTCTATGTCATCTATAGTCTAATGGGTAGGTGGAAGTCACCAATAGGGAGTTAGAAAATATTTTGACCAAGACTATCAGTATGTACCATAAGTATTGGGAGATTAGAATTCTTAAAGTTATTGGGCTTAAAAAATCATGTGGAAGATGATTACAAGATTCACCTCATATGAGTTGGTCTATGGGAATAAACTTGTCTTTCTAATTGAATTTGATTCAAGACCTTACAGAAAACACTATAACCTAGGATGGATATATCTGAAGCATAGAAAGAAATGCTTATGTAATTGAATGCCTTAGATGAATATAGATAATAAGTATTATAGATCACAAAAATTATACAATAGCAGTGGATTAGATGGCATGATAGGTACAATAAGACCAACCAACTCAATGTACGAGATTAGACCCTTATTTTTAATTAAAATACAAGGATCACAAGGGAAAACTCTAGACTAGATGGCTTGATCCATTTAAGATTAAACATGTTTATGGTAATGGATCAGTGTAACTCCAAACCACTAATCTGATAAGATTTCATCTATTGGTCAATGGACATAGATTTAATTTGTATAAAAATCCACTCACTCAAGAGGACTTTACAAACACATACACTTGAAAATAAAAAATAGATACAATGATTTATTGGATTAACATGATGTCTCACTAGATAAAGAGAGAACCATGCAACACATATATGAAGGAGAGGAGGACATGCTAGTCCTCCTCTATTATGAAAATTGAGACCTTCATTTGGTCATTGACTAGTCACCCTCAAAGCTAATTTGGCAAGGACCCAAAATAAACATTCTACTATAGGTAGTAATTAGAGTAAAAAAACTAATAATAAAAAGCTTTTTTTAGGCATTGTTGGTAGTTTCTAGGTAGAAAACTAGCCTAGTAGCTACCTAAAACTAAAAAATGGGCCTAAATAGAAAACTAACTTGCTAGTTATTTAATGGTAAAAATCAGAATGAAAAATAAAAAATCATTTTGAGCAAAACTATTCATCTTCCTTAAGTCTCCATGTGTTATAATATAGCTATTGTAGGTACCTCCCTCACCATTGTTATAGGAAACTTTATCAATGAAGGTATTCCTTCAATTACTAAAGGCTCTTCTATAGTTGATGCGGGCACCTTCCCCATACTTAAGCATAATGTTTTAGTTGTTACAGGTGCCACCTATGGTTGTTGTAGGTAAATCCTAAGAACTCTCTACGTGCATGCAAGTTAGTTTTTCATAAAATCTAAGCTATGGCCTTGGCTATGGGATTTTGAGAAATTCATAGAAGACACCAGACAAGATAGAGGAGTGAAGGAGGATTAGAGAAAAAAGTCAAAACATTGCTCAGGCATACCCCTAAATAACAAGGTAAGAAACATAATAAAAGCATATACTTCTAATTTCCATTTGAAGTGTTTTAGACCAAAATTTATGGCTACAAGGACACACATGAACCACTTTCATCTTCTAGTCATTTCATGGAGATGATTTCACTCTATGACACAATGAGATCTAGGATTTTTGGGAGCACAATTTCCAAGTTTACAAACCCTATTGGTTGTTAAAGGAATAATTTACGAGGCACAAAATCCATAGGGAGTAACATAACATAGAGACAAATAATCAATAGACTCGTACAGAGGAAGAACATATAGTAATAACACCATGAACTACCCTCTTAATGTTCATGTAGAACCTGACTTGGATAACACAAATATTTATAGTGACCACTTTTTAATAGGAAGACAATAATCTCTCATCTAACTATAAGACGCCTACTTTAATTCCATGTAGGCATCATGATTACATGTAGGTTATTAAGAGCATCATGGAAGGATAACATCTTATAATCTCATGATTACTCAAAGGGTGAACTTTAGTCAAGTTATAACTACCAAAAAATCATCACATTTTGGAATCCACTCACATACAAATCCTCTATGTAACCCTAGGTAAACCATTAAAAAGTTAAACTACATATTTTGGTCATAAAAAAACATTTTTTTAATTCTTACTATAGCATGTATTATATTTAAAAGATTATTTAATCATTAATAAGTCATTTATTAAGTATTTTCTCCACTCACACTCATACCCTCATCATGACCCTATCATCTCTCATTTTATCCTACTCATTCCATGTCACATGGGTATAAGTGACACCTCATGTGAGAGGGGGAGAATGTTGTGGGTAGTCAATTACACACACTCTAGGATTGTATATACATATAGATTGAACTCCCCTGATGACACCATATAATAAATAGGGTAAAAAATCACTTTTATGGTTTTTACTTATTAGTATAACCCATTCAAATAAATTTGAATCAAGGCATTACCTGTAACTTGCAACCTATAACCACAAACTACCATTATTGAGAAAACACTACTTTGCTACAAGCCAAACTCTAGAAATAAAAATAAGTGTGTTGATAATTATCAATTGAAAGGGTCATTAGAAAGCTAAACCTAGTCAAAATGGGAGGGTTAGTTTTGAGATAAGAACCCATAGATCATAGGTAACTTTAATAAGACCCAGCAAGCTAGGTTGTCTTCAACAGAGTTAGATGGACTACTTATTTTGAGAAATTTTAGCATTTCTTAGAACCCATTGCTAGGGAATTCCTAGGTTCCTTTTAAGGAGAGAAAGCTACTATAGGTATCATTACATTTCCAATCACTAAAGAACTAGTAAGCTAAACAACTGGGCTACCAAGTATAGGAGAAAACTACCAAGACAAACCCAATGGTCAAGAAGTTAGATAATAGTTTTATCAGGGAGAAGAAAGACTAGTACTGAAGAAAGGTGGTGTGGAGAGACTTATCCTACCTATAGCCTAGATGGAGGTAGCCTCATGCATCATTAGATATATGCCCTTTGAAGGAAGGTACTCTCTAATTTATACTCTCTAGTTTAAATTTTTGAATTACTTAAGGCATGATAAGATAATTAATTTTCCAAATCACCTATGGAACATTATAAAAAAGATGTCCAAAGAATACCATAAGGGATTTGAGAAACCCCTATCTCATCATTGCCTAATATGGTTGATAATTAAATATGAAATAAACACTGTTGGACTTGACCTTAACTAGGAATAATTTATAACCCTAGGGAATGGTGAAGCTTAACAAGAAGAGGGAAATAATGAGGAGGAATATCTTGAAGAGTAGGCCCAATAGAGTACACAATAAGGTATTACATGCACTAGTGTTACTAGATAGCCTATATCCACTAAAGGTTCATTTGAAATTGCTATAAGCAAAATAAGGAGAAAGAAACTAGTCCTACCTCTTGATGACATAGAGGAGGAAAATCCACCCACTTTAATTGAGTAGAATATTCCTTCTCCCACTTTTCCAACTATCTCCTCAACAAGGATTGATTCTTCCACCATGGCTCCTTCAATGGAAGATGAAGTTCTTCCATAAATTAATACACATAATGAATAGGTTCCAATAACCACCCCTCATAAAAAGAAGAAGAAAAATGAATAAAAGAAACCATCTAAATAAAAAAGAAAAGGAGACCTCCTCCTAGGAGATCTTAGAGAATTAATAAAATAGAAGATAGCCCTAGCCGCCTCACCCATAGACATCAATGAGGATGAAAAGGAAAAGAAAGAGCTCAAGATTTGAAAGATCTCTGATAGGTTTGAGATTGAAAAATGGTCTACTAAAGATGAATATGCTAAGGAAGAAGAAGTATATTCACCTAATCCACCCAAATTCACTGAGGAAGACATGGATCTCCTGAAACAAATTGGGTACATAGAAGATGAACTAAGAATGGTAGATCAACTTATAGAAGAAGTATTGATTGAAGAAAATATTGTAGAAGAAGAAGAAAAACAAGAGATATTTCTTCATGACAAGGAGTTCCAAACCTTGGAATAAGCTATGAAATAAATATATAGGTTGATGAATAAGATAACAAAGTTGAAAGGTAAGAGAGGCCTATAAATACTTCTAGGGGTAGAAAAATTTATAGAATCATCTATGGAAAGAGAAAGGTTATTGGAGGAACTTACATCAACTTCATCTACCTTTCCCATAGATAGCATTAGTGTACCCTTAGAGGCACTTACAAAAGATAATGCTCTTGATTTTTTACCTTTATATAATAGATTTTCTATTCCATCATCCACTACAAAAACACTTAAAATAAAAGAAGTAATTGATGTGGATCTTTCAGCTACCATGTCAGTAGAAACTGATAACCTACTAAATTTTCTTAAGGGAAATTTTTTTGATGATGAAAATTACCAAAATGAGTTGGCATAAAAATATAAGTTATACATTGAAACAAGAGAGAAAAAAGATGACTTAAAATAAAAATTGGGAATGGATAAAACTGAGATCTAGTATTTGAAAGGAAAGATTACTAAAATGCATGAAAACACTAAATTGTTAATGGAGTGTAGATCAACTTCTAGGGTATATGTTGTCTACTTAGAATAAATATGGCTTAAATTTAGATATGAAAAGATCTGTAATGATCAATCCTATATGGTTTTTGACACTAAATTTTTATTTGAAGTTTATAGACATGTTAACCCTAATCTCCAAACATAGTTAAGTGAGTTTTACATACACTAGTATGATGTACCCAGTGATGAAAATTATAATCCAAATATATACTTCACAGATGTTGAACTAAATGCATTTACTTCATATGTCCTTAATGAAATAGGAAGAAGGTAATAGCTGGAAGAGTATCAGGAAAAAGAAAAAATACCTACCCTAATGATTAGGAGTTAATCAGGTAATCTAGAAGCTATAATAGAAGAATGGATCTCCTTCATGAACTTAGGTACTCCATAAGCATGGGTCATAAGGAAAAAATTAGAGGTTTGGAATCACTATTTGAGTCCTATGAAAAGAGATGGAAATAATTTTTTTGTTTTTTATTCTCGTAGATGGATAAAAATCTTTGATGCTTTGAAAAGGAATCTTATTCCACTCAAAACCTTAAGGAGGCCATATATAGGGTATACATGTATATTGAGATTATAAAGAGTAGAAGGATAAAATGGTTGGGATTGATGTTTCAACCACCTATGTTTTGGTTCCTAATTCTTGATTAGGAGGGAAAGGTCCCAACTAATAAAAAGGTAGAGAAGAAAAGATGGAGGGACATTGATGATACTAAAGGATTTTATATCCTTGAAGGGTCAGGATGCACTGAGCTCCTAGATTTTAGAAAAAAAATGGTTTCAAAATGTAACAAAGGCTAACTCAAGGTTGAGCAAGAGGTTAAGTATGGGGTGTGATTAGGCCACCAATCCCTCGATTTTATAACCTAATCTATACCTAGTATATATATTTTTCTATTTAAATCCCCATAACCATCCATGACTCATACAAATGAATGAATGAATTTATGATTTTATGTGTGCATTGATATATATATATATATATATATATATATATATATATATATATATCAATGCACACATAAAATAATAAATTCATTCATTCATTTGTATGAGTCATGGATGGTTATGGGGATTTAAATAGAAAAACATATATACTAGGTATGGATGAGGTTATACAATAAATAAATTGGTGGCCTAATCACACCCCCTACTATGTGTGTGTGTGTGTGTGTGATAAATTAATTATGTTTTTTCTTTGATTGGATTATACTTTTGTAAATTTATTTAAAAAATATTTGAAGGGTAACATAAGGCTATAGTAATATTATTTGGTCACAACACTTATAGAAAATCCCACAACAACTATTGGATTCTACTTATAGGTTTCCCATAGACATTATTGGTTTCTACCTGTACGTTGCCTATTAAAACTACTGGGTTCCACCTAGAGGTTGTCCATATCAACTATTGGCTTCCAACTATAGGTTTCCCTTAGAAACCACTAGTTTCTACCTCCATATTTCCCACAACAACTATTGGCTTCCACATATAGGTTTCCCATAGTAACTATTGTCTTCTACCTATAGGTTACCCATAACCACTATTGGTTTCCACTTTTAGGTTGCCCATAGTAACTACTAGCATCTACCTATAGGTTTCCCATAGAAACTACAGGTTGCCTACAGTAACTATAGGATTTCACCTATAGGTAGGCCATAGCCAATACACAAAACAAAACTATTGTTGTGATCAGATCTTAAAAGCACATTTAGCTATCTTAGGAACCAAGTTGATGATTGAAGAGGATCCTCCATAGCTACTGTATGGACTCCCCACATGCAAATAATCTTGGATGTGTTGTCAAAGATGAGAAAGACAAGGATAATGGAAAGGATAAAAAAAGAAGTAAAATAAAAAAATATTATACATTGTCCTTAAGCTAGTTAGGTCTAAAATAAGTAAATTGAGTTACTAACCACTTAAAGGTTGACTGGGGTAGTTCCTAAAGTATTTTTACTTTCCCTAGTTTAGTGTTTTTGGTTAAAGATAATAAACTACCTTTTATATTTAATGGTATAACCTAGATTAGATCAAGATTTGGATAGATGATAATAGAGTGGTATAATTGTAAAAGTTATTTCATTCTAAATATTGTAATATTATGTAGCAATATTTAATTTCTACATATCTAAGTAATGAGAAGGTTGATTCTAGAAACAAGTCTCTCAAAGAAAGATTGACACCTAGTTTTGAATGTGAAAGGGCCCCCTTGAAAGGTGTTATAGTGAATATATTGAGCATATTTAGTTTTGTTATGTTGTAATTTGATTTCATTATTAGTTTGATTATATAAAGTGTGATGCATGTGTGATTCATAAGTGTGAAGTATTTTTTTATAATAATTTCATAGTATAATTATCTAGTGAATTCGTCATAAGTTCATTATACTAAAACTAGTAAAGTAAGTTAATATATGAATCAATAATGGATATATAGTGTTGAAATACTTGAAAAAAATACACGCCTAAATTGATAATTAATGTTAATCAGACTCAAAAATTTGGCAATTAACTGGGTAATAAGTCTGGACAAAAATGACTTTCATCAAGTTCTTATTCATTAATTCAAACACTCTAGTACTTGGAGGATAATGGTTTGATGAGAACTTGAGAATAATTTTTTTGTCATATGCCTATTTCATCATCTCAATGGATATAAAGGTAGATACATTATCACATACTATATATATTAGTGTTCCAAACCTTGTGCATATGTTTTCTTATAACAATCTGATCACATCTTCAAATCTGACATTAGTTTGTTATCACTACTTTAGTCCATCGTGTGCAATAGTTAGTAATAGTCAAAACATACTTATGAACATTAAAGGAATTAGGGTTATTGACCCCCATAAAATCCTATCCCAATTGGGAAAAGGTTTTATCAATCATTATTGGCTTTAGTAGCATGGCTGACTTGCGCTCTTTAGTGTTGAAGACCTGACATGAATGACACTCCCTTACATGCTTGTGAGTAACCTTGAAGATAGAAGGCTAGTAATAACCAACTCTAAGGATCTTGTGGGTTTTATTCCTTCCATATGGATGGCCACTTCTGATATTTTCATGAAAAGTATTCAATATCTTAGCCACCTCTTCTTTGGACACACATATTAGGTAGATTCATTCAAATTTCTTCCAATACATCACTCCATCTTTAATTAGGAAATGGGATAATTTGAGCCTTAAATATCTCTTTTAATCTCTACTTAACCCTATAGGATAATATCCACTGATTATCAAATGAACAATAGGATCATACCAATCATTTGACTAAAAAAATTGTTATTCTACCTACATGACACTCAGTTTGGGATTAGTAATGATAATTAGTTAAATTAGACCTTAGCATTTTACCACTTTGTATTCTTCATATATAGATCATATTATTATAGAATAGACATCCACTTACCTCTCCTTTTTCCATGTTTACATTGATTAAGCATGAACTTAGTGGTAGGGTATGATAGTATTGCATGTACCTTATTTATAAGGATATAATACCTAACTTTATTCACTGCCTTGACTAGAGAACATGATTTTTTGTCAATAAGAGAATAATTAAACTCAATATTTTCAAAATTAATACTAATGAAATCAATAATATGATCACATTGAACTATCTTATGAGTTAGGTCAACTACAATTATATGGTCAAAAGGAAAAAAGTAAATATATAAATCTTTAGTGAAGTCTGGACTTATCAGCATAGGGGATTGTCTAATTGCTTCTTTGATTGCCTTGAAGGCCTTATTGGTCTCCTCATTCCAAGTGATCTTAGCATATTTCTTCAAAATGTAATTCAATGGTCTCATTATTTTTTCAAAACCAAAAATAAACTTCCTGACAAAGTTGATTTTACCCAAAAAGGACTTTAGTTCATTCTTATTACTAAGGGGTTCTATATTTGATATTGAATTCACTCTATCTTGGTCTATAGATATCCATTATTTAGTTATATAATGTCCCAAAAATTTACTTTAGTTACACAAAAAATGCTCTTCTTTATGTTAAGAGAAATTCCATACCTTCACCTTTCAAATACTTGTTACAAGTGCATGATGTGATTTTCCTTGTTCTTTGAGAAGACAATTAGGTCATCCATGTAAATAATAATTCACTTACATATTAGGCCTTAAAATTCATGATCCATTGATAATTATAAGGTTACACCTACATTTATTAACTGAAAATGCATTTGCTTATAGGCAAAAGTGCCCCACTTGGTAGTAAAATTAGTCTTCATCCTATCTTATTTGTTTATAAGCACCTAATTATACCCTAAAAATACATAAAGAAAAGACATCATAGTATAACTAGAAATAATTTGGATTACTTGGTCAAGAGAAGTTAGGGGGTAATTATCCTTTTCAGATGCTCTATTCAAATTTCTAAAATTAATGCAAAATTTGATTTCATCATTTTTCTTACTGACTAGTACTAGGTTAGATACCTAAGTGGAATTTCTAATGGGAAACACTATCTTAGAATCTAGGAACTTCCTGACCTCTTTACATATCATTGGTTCTAGGATAGGGTTGACTAGCCTTTGTTTTTGCCTAAATGGCTTATAGGATTCCTTTAAAGGTATGGTGTGGATTATGACCCTAGGATCAAAGATATTTAATACATCATAACACCATGCTATTACATCCCTATACTTGGTTAGAAAATCTTTGGTTCTCTCAATTTTAATGCTTGTGCAAGTTGTATCAATATTCACCAGTTGAGGTTGACCTTAGGAACTTAGGTCCATTTCATTATATCCCTTCCCATCTACTTTGGGAGTCTTGACAATCCTAACTAGTTTGTCATAATCCAACAACCTCTCTAAGGATATCATCCCTTTAGAGATATTATTGCCACTCAACTGAATGACCTTGTCATCATGTTTTCCTTCAACTTTGTCATCATCAAGGGTATTTTCACTAGCTTAATCAATGATGTGAGTCTAAAACACTCTTGATCTAGGCATGAATTCTATGATCTATTGGTCATCATTGAATACTTGAAAATGGTTGGGATTATTTGGCACTAAGGGACATGGGATTAATTCAATGGTAAGGATTTGTAACTTAGATCCTTGATTGGGAATAAGGTTGGCTTTAGCTAAATCAAGTTCATCAGTATCCTTATTTTATTCCTTAGGAATTGACACAATGTTGAAATAATAAAAACATTCAATTAAGTCCCATACTCTAGACTTATACTTATTAAGATAGTATAACATGTATTGATGTTTACTTTTGACCTGATTAACTACTAGTTTTGAATCACCAAAAAATAATAGTTCAATGGCCTTATGTTTGATTATAAATTGTAATCTAAGAATAAGTCCTTCATACTTAACCAAATTATTGGTGTATGGGAACTAAATTATGTAAGAAGAGTTATATTCTTTCCCAATGGGATTGATTAATACCAATCCTACTCTAGACCTTGATTTACATCTAACACCATCAAAATATAACTTCCATAATCCAAGCATATCATGAGAAGTTTTAGAGTTACATACCTTTGTGGTTTCAAAAGTGTAAACACCTAGGGCTAAGTTATCCATCTTGACTCTCTTATTGGTTACATTGTACTTGGTGATCATATGCTTGATTTTAAGTTCCCTTTCTATCCTGATCTAATTTGAAACTCCTTTCCAAGGTAACCACATATGTGAATAGTCAATTGACATATAAACATTTAATGATCTGGTATAATCCCTACTTAACAACATCTTATATGCATTAGGAATATCCACCACTTGGATGTTAATAAAATATTGTATCCTTAGTTTAGAAGCAATCTACATGTGAAAATTCAATAATTCATCAATCAAATTTGACTCTTGATTTATCTAATTATGTCAAAAATCTATCAAATTTAATTAGATTCAAACCTAATTATTCAAAAATACCCTTAGGCATGATGTTTTAGATGTACCTGAATCTACCAAGCATTATGCAAATTCTTACCAAAGATTTTAACTATGAGAAGGAAAGGTAGAATGTCAGCCTTATTTTTGTGAATTAAAATGTTAGCATGTGTAGTGTTTTGAGACTTACTACACTTCTTAGACAAAGATTCCAATAACATATCCCTTTATTATATGATCTAAGTTATCTCATAAAATTTAATGTTAGATTTGATCTATTTCATGTCCTTTACTATATTATATCTAGTACTATTAGAAGAATTAGATGTATCAACATTAGGTTTAGAGGTACTTCCTTTAGGAGGCTCTAGATTGTTATCTAATGTAGTATCAGGAGTGTCAAAATTATTTTGTGGACTTAAGGTAGTCAATGGTAGTTTTTACTCCTTGTTCCTTAGAGGATAGGTATTCTTCAAATATTTCTAAAAAACATGGATCTCTTTAGGAATATATTCATTCTCTTCTTGGAATGGGAACTCAAATTTTTCCACCATGAGATTTGAATCAGAATATTTGGATGACCTTGAATAAATTGAGGTATCTATTATCTTTATTAGGCACAACTTCAAAAGTGTCTTAACTCTTCTTTAAAAGCTTCAAAAGCATTGAAAAATTATAGATAATCTAGTTCACTATGTTTTGAATTACAATACACTAAAATAATCATACAAAGCTATATCACCAATATTTATATTAGGCACATTCTTATTATAGAATGACTCATTTTTTTGGTTATTGTTAGTATTATTTTTAAACCTATTTGAAGGCATATCAAACCTTTGGAAAGAAAATTTCTTGTTAGATCTTTCTCCATTATTGCCAACTTAATTTTATAGCTAAATTAAATTAGTGTTTAGCTTTTTGAACCATCTTCAAGATATAATAATTATCAATCTTCAGTGCCATAGAATTTTGAACTTGAGTATTGCTACTAGTTTCAAGTATCAATTCTCTCTATTATTTTGGATGAGACCCATTGGCAGATTTATTCAATAAACCTAGGTTTTGGCCAAGATGTGCATGGTTCAAAGGTAATTGGTTCAAGACTGGAAGTTGATTTAAGGCTAGAAAATTTTGATTAGCTTTGGGGATGACGTTTAGAATGGGAAAATTTGGATTAATGTTGGGAATGTTATATACCATTTGGCCCTGGGGTTGCATCTTCTCATTAATGATCATAGCTTTAACATAATCTAGGTCTAGCGTATTAGTGATTTGAGTCGATATTTTGAGAAAAATATAAGTCATGGTATCCAAGGAATCCTTGTAGATATCTAAGGATAAAGCCTCATCATGTTTATAAGTGATATAAATTAAAAACTTTAAACCAAATTTAATATGACCATAAATCATATCTAGATTATGCACTTAACATGCATCATGAAAACATTCCTCAAATCATAGATAATATGAAATCATAAAATAGAGAGACTAAGATAAAAATCACACTTAACACATATCTAATATGGTTCAACCAATGTGGGATACATCCACCAAGAAATTCCCTAAATAAAATTTTAATCTAAAAAACAAGATTACAATGAACTCTCATAGAGATAAAAAAAATTCTCCTATAGAAAATGTTTCACAAAAAAATGTTACACTTTCACTTGCACCTAAACAATACTGTATCTCACAATTTTCTATACCATACCCTGCAATAAACACTTTCACTTTGAAAAACCATCTACACTTTGACTTTGATATTCAAAACCACACCTTGAAAATAAATCAACCTCTAAAGCTCACACCACACCTATATATATAGAAAACTAAGAGAACATACTCCAAATGAGGATAATTGTGCAATGATTATCTAAGATAAGCATCATCTACTAAGGAACACCTCAATTACACCTCATCAAGCTTATCCAAAAGTTCACCTAGGAAGGAACATGCCAAGATTAACTCTCCACCTTTAAAGGCACATTTTCTAACAATATGTGATCACAACCACCTCCTGAAAAAAGGAACGTATTACATTTTACAATGAAAAACTAACTCCCTAAGATCAAGGAAGTCAAGAGAATAGGCATGTATCAATAAATTCCATAAAATATGGAAACATAGAAATTAGATAAAATAAAGAATATTCCACTCTCATGTGGAGCAAGGTTCGATAAAAGGTGGAGTGGGGAAAAATATGCTCCCCAAATTTGTGGTGCTATCTAAGCCCCCAAATTGTACTCCCATGGTCATGTGGTATCCCCAAAGAGCTCCATAATCAAAAATATCCCACTTGGAGACTATTTCTCTTGAACAAAATCTATCACTGCTCTAAGACCACTGAAGCCAACCAGATCTGAACATAGTCTCCACTTGTCCAATGTGACCACGTTGGCTAGTATGAATCTTCTCTATATTTACCAATATATCCTCCAAAGTTGTCTTGATGAAGTAATAATGTAATTGAATGTGTTTTGTCCTCAAGAGGAAAGTAGAGTTCTTTTCCAAATAAATAACACTTTGACTATCATTATGTAGTTTCCCAGCTTCTTGCTCATGTCCCAACTCTTGAAACAACTCTTATAACCAAATCATATTCTTTCTAGCCTCTTTGGCAATAACATACTCTACCTTTGTGGTTTACAAAGCCACAACCTTCTGTATCCTAAAAATCTAACTAATCAATGTATCTCCAATAGTAAATATATAACTTGTCATACTCTTCTTGCTATTAATATCCCCTGTCATATCTAAGTCCACATAACCATACAAAGTGGTATGCAATCCACCATAACATAATGTAAAATCCATGGTTCTTCTCAAATATTGAAGAATCCATTTCACTATATACGAATGCTCATAACCTCGATCACTTATATACCTACTCACAACTCCCACTACTTGGGCAATATCTAGTCTAGTAAAAACCATGGTATACATGAAGCTGTCAACTACTGATGAGTAAGGTACCTTGGACATCTTAAGATTTTTAGCTTCCTTCTTGAAACACTAGTCCTTTGATAATCTAAAATGGCATGCCAAAGTATTACTAATATATTTAACATCTAACATGATAAACATTTCCAAGACTTTATTCACATACTCTAATTGGGATAAGATCAACTTCCTCTCCTTCCTATCATGAGTAATCCTCATACCAATGATTTACTTTTCAACACCTAATTCCTTCATAGAAAAGTAGTCACTAAGTTATTTCTTGAGCATCTGAATATGGTATATGTTTTTTCATAAAATTAACATGTCATCCACATACAAGCATAATGTAATAAAGTAAAAATCATCAAAAATTTTAATGTACACGTAATGGTCAAAATTACACCTTTGATATTCATGTTCCAATATAAAACAAACAAATTTATTATACCATTATTTTGAAGCTTATTTTAGGCCATACACGGTCTTATTTAGTATGCACACATAGTTCTCATTCCCTTTGAACTCATATCCCTATGGCTATTTAATATACAACTCTTCATCCAAATTACCAAGAATAAAATTAGTTTTCACTTCTAACTATTATAAGTGAAAATCCTTAATTGAAATTAAAGTAAGAATAGTCCTAATAGAAGTCATTTTTACAATAAGAGAGAAAATCTCATCAAAATCAATACCTAAATTTTGTGCAAACCCCTTGAACACCATCCTAGCCTTATAGCTTTTCCTCCCTTCATCCTCTTATTTTATTCTAAAAATCCACTTGTTTACAAATGTACGCTTGCCCTTAAGTAGCCTTACCAAATCCCATGTTTGGTTTTCCATTAGATATCTATGCTTCCATTTCATTTTGGCATCTAACTACATTACTTCCTTATAATACTCTGGTTCTCCATTGTTAGTGAGTAAAAAATAATTCAAAGAAGGAGAAAAATGTTCAAGTACTCTGCTTACCCTAGAAGACATTATTACCATAGGAGTTTGGGGTCCTTGTGTAGAAGACTCTTGAACTAAAATTTTAGATATATTTTCATCTACAATTTCATCTAATACTATGTACTTTTTTTGTTCATGTTCCTATTTGTAATCCTTATACATGAATTTTTCATTAAAGACTACATCTCTAGACCAAACTATTTTCTTATCTTTAATGCTCCATAAATGGAATCCAAGTCATCCTCACCATAACCAACAAATTTACATTTCTCTAATTTAGTCTCTATCTTGGTCTTATCCTCTTTCTTAATCAGAGAAAAAGCCTCACATCTAAAGACTCTAAGAAAATAATAATCAACATTCTTACCAGACTAAGCTTGTTCAAGAATGCCTCCATCCAAAGGCATAGAAGGTCCTTTGTGAATCAGATATACTACCATGATAACCACTTGTGCCAAAAACTATAAAGGTAGCCCTGCGTGTAACCTCATGCTCCTATCATGTTCTATTATTATTCTATTCATCATTTAATATACCTCATTCTTCTATGGAGTTCTTGGAACCATCCTTTGCTTATGGATTCCATTGTTATAAAAATAATCAAAGAAATAATTACTACAATACTCACCTCCATTATCTGATCTAAGACATTTCAAGTTGAGACTTTTTTCATTCTCAACCAAGGCTTTCCACTTCTTAAAAGTATTATAGACATTATATTTCATTTTAATGAAATAAACCCAAACTTTCCTAGTTGTATCATCAATAAAATTAACATAATAATTGGATCCACCAACAACAGATACCTAAGTTAGTTCCCATACATCTAAATGTACCAACTCTAACTTGTGATCTTTCTTTATGGGTCTAAATTTTAGGAACTTAACCCACTTTTGTTTCTCATACACACAATTCTCACATAAGTCTAGATCTATGTCTTTTAATCTAGGCAACTTATCTTATAAGATCTCCATGCCCTTATGGCTCATATGACTAATCTAGTAGTGCCACATACTTGTATCTCCATCTGCATTAACTAAATCAAAAGAATCAAAACTCCTAGTCGAATATAAAGTACCAAATTTATTAAATCTTGGAATCAAAAGATCACCTTTGGAAACTTTCCAAGAATCTATAGTAAATAATATTAAATATCCCTCACTACCTAATTGCCCCACTGAAACCAAATTCTATCTCAACATAGGCATGTGTCTAACATCCTTAAGTAGCCATGTGTTCCCATTCTACATTTTAACCTAAAAAAACCTTTCCCTTCTATCTCACATGGTTCATCATCACCAAGATAAAAATTTCCTAAATTCTTTTGAACATAATCAGTAAAATGAAGCCTATGTTAGGTGTCATGAAAAGAAGCCCCTCAATCTAATACCCATGACTCAAAAAATTATCCATAGAAAAAACTAAGGCATATTGACATGATTTAATTGATGTTACATTTACCTCATTAATTTCCTCCTTATTCGTATTCTTATCCTAAAGTGACCAACAATCCTTCTTTGAGAGTCCACTCTTGCCAAAATGTTAGCATATCATCTTGGATCTAGATCTAGACTTATATCTACCCTTTGACTTTCCACAGTTGCTTTTATTCTTATCCTTTTTCCTCCCTATAGTATCAAAATATAAATCATTACCTAAAGATGATTCACTAGTTCTTTTCTTTTGCATTTCCTCATTAAAAATCACACTTACAACATCCTCAAAATTTAAGATTCCCTTGGTAGGGACTACAATACTCAAAACCATAACCAAACTATCCCAACTATAATGTAAAGAACATAAAATTAGAAAAGATATAAATTCATCCTTAAAATAAATTCAAATAGAAGTGAGCATACTTACAACCATATTAAAATAATTTAGATGATTAGCAATAGAACCATTCTCAGACATTTTCATGTTAAACAATATTTTCATAAGAAAAAAATTATTAGAAGCAGAGGGTTTTTCATACAACTTCCCAAGTTTATCCATGAAATATTTTGTGGTTTTATCATTAAAAATGTTAAATGAAATAAAATATGTAAGTCATAATCATATGGATCCTAATGCCTTCCTATCGAACAATGACCAATCTACATCACTCATACTTATAGGTTATTCTGATTTCCCCTCGAAGGGGAGGTGTAACTACTTTTAATACAAGTAATATTTCTTCTACATTTTTCAAAAAAAAAATGCTTACCATAAAACTTCTTCACTCTGAGTCTGATCTCTTCTCCCATAGTTCCCACTCAAGCTAATAGCCTTTTATTGTAATTTACCACTTTAGCAAAATACAACCAATGGATCCGATACCGGTTATTAGGAATTAAAAACTTTAAATCAAATTTAATATGACCATAAATCAAATTTAAATTATGTACTTAACATGCATCATGGAAACAGTCCTCAAATCATACATAATATGAAAGCATAAAATGAAGAGAACAAGATAACAATCAAACATAACATAGATGTACTATGATTAACCCAATGTGGGCTATAGCCACTAAGAAATTCCTCAAATAAAACTATAATATCACAAATAAGATTACAATGAACTCTCATAGAGATAGAAAATCTCTTGTAAAAAATGTTGTACAAAAAGATTATATACTTTCACCTACACAATATTGTATCTCACAAGTTGTTATACCACATACTACAATAAACACCTTCACTTTGCAAAAGCATTTGCACTTTGAATCTAATCCTCAAAGCCACACCTTATAAATAAATCATCAACTTATAAAGGTCACACCACACCTGTATATATATAAAACCAAGAGAAAATACACCAAATGAGGAAAATTTCATGATACTTATCCAAGATAAGCATCATCCACTAAGGGACACCTCATCAAGATTATCCCAAAGCTCACCCAATAATGAACATGCCAAGATTGCTTCGCCACCTTTAAAGGCACATTTTTAAACAACATGTGATCACAACTAACTCTTAGAAACAATAAAGTAATTACATTTTCTAATGAATAACCAACTCCCTAAGATCAAGGAAGTCAACAAGGAAAATAGGCATATAACAACCAACCCCATAAAACATGGAAACATAAAAATTAGATAAAATAAGGAATATTTCACTCACATGTGGAACAAGGTTTCATAAAAGGTAGAATGGGGGAAAATGTGCTCCACACATTTGTGGAGCTCTCTAATCCCCTAAATGTACTCCCATGGTCATGTGATAGCCCCAAAGGGCTCTACACTCAACATTAAGGAGCCATGGTTCTGCTTAACATTTTTTAGAATCTAGCATTAAATGCTCTTATGGACTCATTTGAGTCTCTTTTGACTATGGTAAATTGTTTTTATAGGACACATGGACTAATTATTTTTCCAAATTAATCAATAAAGTAATTATTAAAATCATTCTAGCTAGCTATGTAGTTTTTAAGAAGATTAAGGAACCATTCATATGCAACATCTTTGAAAGTAAATGGGAACAATCTGCATGCCACATCTTCATTAACGACTTTCAAAAGTCTTAAAGTAGATTTGAAGGATTTAATTTGTTCTTCAAAAGTTATGATACCAATGGGACTGAAAGTGGGTAAATACTTTTTAATATTACAAGGAAGGTCATGTATCAAACCTAACACATTGATTGAAGAACCACCTATCCAAGCAATACTTTGATAGGTTTTAAACACATGAGCACCTTGAATTAGTGAATTTAGTTGAAACTTTGATAGTCTATACTTACCTTTGTCTTTCTTGGCTCTCTTATGGACTTCTAATGAAATAAGGGAAACCCTTGTATCTGAACATGACCCAGTTCTTATCCTTAACAATTCTAGCTTTAAATCTTCAAACCCTATTTGAAATACAATGTGTAAGTCTTATATTTTCAAATAATGATGATCAAACTTGTACATTTAGCAAATTTTACACAAATATGTATAAATAATGACAAAGGACATCAATCTTTGACTAAATTAGCTCAAAGATGTGTCTAAACACATAAATATTAATGATATTTACATGTTTCAAGTTAAAATAAACTCAAATTTGTGGAGATCTAGTAAATATTTGAACAAAATATCTATTACTAACCTCAAACACCTTAGATTTGTAGATATTAAGCTATCTTTATCATAATTAAACATCAAACTTCAAATAACATCTATCTCTATCTAGATAAGCACAAAGACTGATCTAAAACCATTAAGATCAATTATCTTTACAAAAATATGCTAAAAGAAACACAAATGTGAAAATAATTCATCACTATTTGAATATAATTCACCAAAATTAATAAAAATATTACAAATTTTTAAAGATCTAACTGCCCTCCTTTTAGTGCCAAAAATTGTTGATGACTAAATGTGTACCACTAGGTCAACATACAATATTTAATAAACACTTCTCATTTCTAGATTCAAGGAATCCAATGAATAAGTTACATGTTATGATAATCATGCTATCTTTGGTGGAATAGAGATAGAACAAATGATATGTTTCACAAATTTGTATTAATTGGTGTTTGGGAGCCATCATAACTTTTATTTGATCTATGAATTTGAAGAGGATCTATGCTGATTAGAGTGAATTATGCTCGAGAACCTAAATCTAAATCTAAACTATGATGCATATTCACAATGGAGACTAAACTAGAATGATTTGGTTTCAAAAGGAGAAAAAAGAAGGGTAAGGTAAAAAAGAGAAGTGTTGTTGATGTTTATTTCAAACATTATGACAAAGTTCTAAATAGGCATTTAACCAATGTGCAACATGAAGTAGCATAATCTCAAATCCTATCATACATCAAGAAAACATCTAAGGAAGATATGAAAAGATGCAAATAATAACAAGATTTACTTAAATAATTTTACCCCTACAAGCAAACAACATTATCCTAGATGTAAGAAGAGTAAAGAAAGTGAATTAAACCTAAAAACTTTCAACTAGTCTAGTATTGGTACAAATTAACAGCTCTACATTAAAATATGCACATTGAAAATTCATGAACTATTCAAATTTGAAGATGAAACTAGAAAATTGAGAGAGAAACTATGATATAAATTCCTACCAGTAATTATAATCAAACTTATAAATCCTTGCTTATATTAAGTTGCTCAAAATATACAAAGAGTTTTTTGGCTCCAAAAACTCTCTCCCTCATATAATTGGAAATATATCTTTATATAGATAATTCATGGGTTATGTCAGTTAGTAATGACAAATAACATTTCTACATGTGTATAAGACATTTGTCTTTTCTATTATATTCTAGAAAAAATGACCTTTTCTAATATATTGACATATAGGCAATGTACTTTACAAGTCATACATACCTTTAAAAAAATAATATCCCATTTGAAAAATATACAAAGATATTCATAAAAGAATATTCCTAATCCAGCTAACTTTGGGACCCTTGTGCTGATGCAGTCTTTAGCCTTCCTTACAATATCTTCATTCTAAAATCTTATTTATTGATCAGCTAGAGACTAAAGATATGTCTTCATTAATAATTCTTATCTTGATCTTATAGGTTATTGAGGTCTTTCTTTCTCATCTCTCTCAAAATCCTTTTTGATGCCCTTGAAATTTATTATATTTTCTTCTAATGATAAAATAAAGTTCATGACCTTCTTGTTGTCATCTCCTATTTTTCCCTTGTCCTTTAATCCATATTTCATGAATTGTGTATTTTTGTGATTTAACTCCTCAATAGTTATTAGACCCAAGAGACTAAGTATGGTAGGCTCTTTGATCAAGCTATCTAATATGTGCAACATTTTATCTTCTTATTGTTTGAGGTACTTGGAAATGTCTTCCATCTGCTTAGATCAACTAATCAAGGCTTTGATTTTGTCCACCAATATATCCATAACTTCATTAGAATGGGCTAGGATGACTATCTTATATTCAAGGAATTAATTCTTGGTCAAGGTTTTGATCAAGTCTTTCACTTGATAGCTTGAAGCCTACTATTGGCCAACATGGCTTGTAGCCATGGAATTTTTCTTAAATACTACCTCTTGTTTAGTTCTGAATAAATTTAAGGAATTGAATAAGTCAAACATGGTGGGTTCATATATGTTAAATCTATTTGATTGAAAAGATGGCATTTTCTTCTATTTTGGTTTTATTTCAATATGCCCTTGATCATTATAGTAGATCCTCCTTGTAGATATGTTCTTGTCTTATGATGGTCTAATGGTTTTCAATGGTTCAAGATAAGATCAAAAAATTATTTTTCCCTATACTTAGATCTATGGAATCAAACTAAGTATCCTTGAAAACCATCCCCTCAACATATAAGGTCAAATAGAGTTCTACATCTTCTCTAAAACTCTTTTATGAGCTCCCATAGTTGTGAGTTTGTTCAAATTATTGATTAGTGGTCTAAACTTTGGTTTTCGATTGAATTATTCTTACACATGATAATTCAACTCTGTTGGGATTGATTATGATCAATACATGGTCAAATTAGGGGTTTTGTGTGTGGTAGGGCTCTTATAAAGGTTTATATAGTGCTCTAATGGGATAATCTATTTGAGTTTATGTGAGCTTCATGATTTAGAGCCCAATTGGATTGTGTTCTTATACCCTTGCATTTCCTATGTCTATAAAATATTCCAATTATCATTTTGTACTTAAATGGCTCTAATGTGGCATCCCTATGACATTTTTGTGTCATTTTTCTTATTGATATTTAAAATTGATTGTTGTCCTTTCACAAATCAAAACATACCATTGATCTTTATTTGAGAACTCAAATGCTATTGGCTACTTACTACATTCCCCATAGTTATGACACTTGTCACTTTTGTATTCACTCTAAGCTTTGTTGAAATATCAACATTGATCTCACATCATTGATCTCATTTGCATGGATTAATCACACTCCATCAATATTCATCTTCTTAATTATGCCTCCTACTCCATGGACTATTTATCAAAATGTGTATGCTTATCTATTTACCCTTGATCTTCAAAATATGTTTGATCTTTAATTTGTGGCCCATGATAATTCCATTTGTTATCTTCACATTCATCCTTGAAAATTCAATGTTTTTTATGCACCATCTAATCATATTTTCCTGAGCAAACATGTTCCACTGGATCTTGATCTACAAAGTCAAACACCATTAACTATTGAGTGTTCTTTGGCTGCAAGTGTGACACTTGTCACGCTCTTCATTATATTAAGGCTCTATTGAATTTTTGACTCAATAGGCACTATTAGGTCAATATTACCAAAGAAAATGTGTATCATTGATCTTTGGGAGATGTTATAACTTTAACTCAGGTCTGAGGCTTTGAATTTTCAACATTAATATTTTACCATTGATCCTGATCATCTGATCAATGTGGGCCATCGATCTTGCTAATGAAAATGATATTTAAGTCAGTGGTCAAGAAAATAAATAACTTAGCATAATTTTTTTGGACTATGGCTTTATGTTATGTTAATAAACATGGGTAAGACCCTAGGATAAAAAATCTAAGCTACATTTTGAAACATGATAAAGGGGACCTTTAAAATTAAAAAAGACACAAAATATAGTTTTAGCCTAAGGTTTATTGTATTAATAAATAAAACAAACATTAGGGTAAGGATTTTAGGCTAAGTCTATAGTAAAAGGGACCCTTTTTTTAGTTAGACCATGTTGATGGTAAAATTGACCAAGGGGTTAAAAGACATGAAGGGACTACGTAAAAAAAATTAGACTAAGGCTTGGTCATGTTAAAAAATATAACTAAGCCTTCAGATAAAAAATTAAGCTAAGTCTATGATTCAATTTTTGTTCTCATGAAAATTGTTTCCATATAAATTTGAATTTGATTTAAGAGGATCTGAGTTAGGGTAGTTTTAATAAGGGTTTAAAGATGATCAATCATGAATTTAATTTTATCTTTGATTGACCAAAGGATAATAAAAGGCCCAAATTATTATTAAAACCATGAAACCTAGGCATTACCCATTCCAAATGGACTCTATTGGAGTTATAACCTAAAACATGAAGATCCAATGTTAGAAATTTTAAGCAAGATTAAATTATAATTAAGAATAAAAATGACAACTAAATTAGGTTTGAACTATATTAAAATGAGAATAACATGAAAACATGCTAATGTTGCTCTGATCAAGTGAATTTTCAATTTTAAGGTAAAAATTTTAATAATTTGAAATAAGGGTCTCTATTTTTTTTAAAATGGGGGTATGTTGACCTCAATAGAAGGAAAAAAAAAATAGGTAAGCTAATATAACCAATAAAATGTGAAAAATATCACACATTTGGGCCAAAACACAAACAAACTAATGTGCTAGAACAAAACTTGGAGGAAATCAATAAACTAATTATGTACAATCAACTTAGCTTCTTTAAAAAAAATGTTTTAGATGTATCCCATTAAATATGATAAGAAGATCCTCACCATCCATTCTTATAATTTAGAAGGCATCATGGGATTTACAATTGGAGACTGTGTATGGACCAATCCAAATAGAGTCAAACTTTGTGTGCCTTCCTAGTTTAGCTCTATCCTCATCCCACTTGAGCACCAAATATCCTTAAAACTTCTTGAAGAGGCCTTCTTGTTAAAGGATCTCTTCACCTATGCTTGATGGGCTTCCATGGCCAATATGGATTGATTTATAACTTCTACCAATTCCATAAACTTAGCATATCTGATCTTCATTAGCTCATTCTTTAAAAATTCATGTTGATGCATTAGTTATAAAGTAGGGAACTCAAGAGAAATAGGCATTCTTGATTTATTACCATATACTAACTTGTATGAAGAGTTGTCTATTGATATTTTTTAGGTGATCCTATCAGCCCATAGAGCTAAATTCAACTTGAGGTGTCATGATCTCTAATTATCTTAAACAATATTCCTTATGATTTTTAATAGATTCTTATTAGTGGACTCATCAAGGTCATTTCCTTGGGTATAGTAATTTGGAGAGGTGTTGAGATAAAAACCCTGTTGAAAACCCATTGATTGATCTTGGTCCCCATAAGGTTCATAACATTGTCAGAAATGATGGTTAAATGAAATTTGAATCTAGTAAGAAAACCTTCATATAAATCTAGAACATTGGACTCATTTTCTCTTTCAATGCTTCTATCTCTATCCATCTGGTGAATTCATATATATTAATTAAGATCCATTTACATCTTGAGATTGAGGGGGGGTTAATGAGACTAATGAATTCCAATCTTGATTGGATAATTGGTTGATCCACTATAATTGGTTAGAGAGGAAAGGTTGTAAGCTTCACTTTTCCTACAAACATAGCACATTATTTGCATTTCTTAACCCATGCATGATAATAACTAAATAGGATAGGCCAATAGTAGCCTCATCTCATAATTTTAAGGGTTGTGGTTTTTTTAGAATAGTTCCATCTACCATGCCCATCATGAAACTTCTCAAGAAATTTCTATGTTTGGTTTGGTTTTATACACCTTAGAAACATTCCATTGATATATATTTTTGAACAAAACATTATCAACAAGAAGTGGGATTAATTTAATACAATATAAAATATCTTATTTTATGAGAACTTAAATGAGGGAGATGGATAACATTTTGGATATATCTTACCATGTATTGAAACTAGCTGGGAGATGAGGTGTGATCAATTGCAACTTCTTCATCATTTGACACATAACCACCCCATTATCTTCCTACAAGTTTTGGGATAGATGATTACAAAGTCCTTTTCCTCTCACTAGCTTCATGACCTTGATCTACACATCATACTCCATTACATTTGTTATCCAATCAACTCTTTTTTCATTTATATCCTTGTTCAAGAGAAATTATTTGATACTTGGATGGGCAACCATCGTATGTATCTTATTATTATACAATAAGTATCTAAACTTATTGAGAGACCTTACAACTAAAAGTACATACTTTTCACTAAAATATTACCTTATTTCATATTCTTCCAAGTCTTGATTGAAGAAGCCTATTAGATTCTCTAAGGCCTCATTGTTCTATTGCATAAGAATGCATGACATGGTGTCCATGCTAGCATAAGTGCACACAATGAAATTATTTGTGAAATTTGGGTTTATAAGTTTAGGAGCACTAGATATGGCTCTCTTAACCTCTTCAAAACTCTTCACTCCTTCCTTGGTCCAATTGAAGATCTAATTCTTCTTTAGAAAAGATATGAGTGGCTTAGCTAAAGTGGAAAAATCTGAAATATATCTCCTTATATATTTTATTTTACCTAAGAAGATATATAAACATTTCTTGTGCTTGGGTAGGGAAAGTGCAAGAATTGACTCTGTCCTATCAGGATCTATACTCATATAATGTTTTGATATCACATGTCTAATAAGCTTACCTTCATGAACCAATAAGACACACTTTTTGGGATTTAGAGATATCCCAAACTGCCTGCACTTTTCAAATAGTTGCTTGAGGTGAGCCATGTTCTCATCTACACTCTTTGAGAACACTATTATGTCATCCAAATAAACAAGTATAAATATGTTAATAATGCCCTATAATGCTATATCCATGGATATCTTAAAATTTTCTCTATAATTAGATAAAACAAATGGCATATTCCAAATGTCCCCCACTTAGTGGTGAAGGATATCCTGAATAGGTCTTCTTCCTTGACTAGAATTTAATTGTAACCATTATATCCATCCAACAAGGAAAACCTTTCTACATCTACAACTAGTTGTAAGATCTATTCCATGGATGGCAATGGATAGTGGTCTTTAATATAAGGCTTTTTCAAGTCACATAAGTCCCCACATAATATTATATCACCATTCTTATTCCATACTGGAACAAGGCTTCCCACCCAAGTTGAGTGATTGATTATAAATATTATAGCTGAATCAATGAGCTTATGAAGTTCATCTTTCATCAAAGGCTCAATCTTTAGACTAGTAGGCCTTCATATTTTTATTATTGGCTTATTTTAATCCTCTAAAGCAATGGTGTGTTGAGATATACTTGGATCAAATACTTTAAGGTCACTATATTTCCAAGAAAATACATCAACAATGCTTCCACATAATCCAATGAAATTTTCCTTTTCTGTAGGACTCCATACCTTACCTAGCTTTAAAGTCTTACCAATTGTAATCTCTATGTTAGCATAGTTTTCCTCATTTGCTAATAAATATGTATTTTCATTTCTAAACTCATAATCCCTACTAAATATGTTCTCAAAGGTGACCAATCCTTTGGGTAACCTATTCATCTTTAGTTGCATAATTTGATCACCATATTGCTTCCTTGAGGAAAACTCAGCGTCTTATTAAAAGAACCTAAAAATTTGATTATCATCTTAGAATACTTTCTAGTTATCATGGTTGTCTGTAATGGAAGGTCTTACAACCACCTTAATGTGTGACTAAACCTTTTCACTTTTTATATCAATTGGGATGTTAAATTGTGCCCCAATGGTAGCTAATTTATCTTCATGTTTGTTCTCATTTCTTAGTATTGCTTGAATATTGAAAGCTTAAAAGTATTCAAGTAAGTCCCATACTATATGATTATAATATCTAAGTGATTTTTTTTCATATATTAAGACCTCTTACTTTGTGAACTAGAAGTTCACTATCATCAAAGACTTGTAAGGTGTTAGCTTTCATCTTTTTAGCCCACTGCAAACCATGAACTAACACCTCATATTATGAAACATTGTTTGAACACCCAACTTAAAAATTTAGGGAAGAGAAATAAATTTTCTTGGATGGATAAATGAGGACCATTCCAACACCAGTACCATGTTTGTTCCTTGCTCCATCAAAGTATAACTACCATAGGCCATCACTAGGTTCATCATCCTTCATTAAGGCTAGAATTCATGTATCATTCTCATGAAGGTAGTAAACACCATGTACTTCTTCTTCAATTATATTATAAGTATAATGATCATGAAAACCAAAGGATCATTCATCAAGGAAAAAAATATAACCCCATCTAAAGATGAATCATCTTCCACTTCACTATTTTCTAACACTTCATTTGAGATGAGACAATTAGTGTTTACAACACTTGGCATATATGGTTCCAAATGGAAGCATGAAATAGGTTCAGAATGTATAGTTACATTAGTTACATGTCTAATTCTAAACATCAAGTATGTCTAATCAGTTGACAATTACCCTCCAATATTTGAAGTGATGTATCTTGATAGACACATCACAAAGTAGGGAGGCAAGTCCACTAAAACTAGATCTTATTGAATAGTAACATTGGGAAAATCATGTAGTGATAAATTTAGATCCTTTAGGATGCCTACTATCTTTTTTTATGATCCATATAGATATAATATCCCTTTAGTGTTTGGATCATAGACAAGACCAAACTTTTTTGTAATTTGCTTAGGCATAATACTACTATTAGCTCCTCTATCTACCATATAATTATGGACAAAAGTGTCACAAAATATAAAAGAGAGGTAGAAATAAGGATTTTTACTAGAATTTACCTCAAATCTATCCACCTTCACCACCTTATGCACCTACAATACTAGTTACTTAGTTGGTTGATCTAAATTAGTTAAGACAACACCTTGTTTCTCAACTAGATCTAGAGACACTTTGAGGGTTGAAGCTCTTGAATGAGCATATACTTTTGTCCTAGGATAGAGAGGGAATCTCAAATGTTGATTTTGACATTAGATATTTTCGTCTAATATATTATGCTAAATTGCGCTAAATTAACCTTTGGTTGTAATTTTTGAACCACTAGTTGTTCATGAACTAGAAGTCTTTGAGGAACTTTCCCAACCTTTACATTCCAATTTTTTTTGTGTTATAGGGGTAACTAGTTTATCCTTGGTATTTTTTTTGGAAAAAAATTAAGAACAGTTGAGGTATTGCCTGCATATTGAATTTCATTAATGGGCCTCCTTTTAAGTCTAGGCCAAGATGTAACTTGACCATTTATATTATTTGTCTCAACTTGATTAAATGCAACATGGTCTTCCATATACCAATTCACATTTATGGCATCAAGTTGCCTTTAAACTTGTGTAAAATCTCCCTGTGATGCCAAACTTATCTCTTGACATTGACCTCCTTCAAGGGAAAACTCTTCTAATGTCATTTGTGGCATAGTATTATCTTATGTCACTAAGGCTTAGTTTTGAACATCATTGGGATTAGGTCATTGCTAACCTAAATCTTGCATTATGCTTTTTTGAGGAGGTGTGGGAAAAATATCTCTTAAACTGGAAGGTACATTGAGATTGAGGACTACATATGGCTTAGCTTGAGTAATGGCCCCTTATGATTGGTAGGGTGGTATATTTTATTTGAGCCCTTGATAAGGAGGACGGTGATTATTGAAGGATTGATAAGATTCCTAGTTTTGTTGTTAAAAAGGCCTACCCTGGTACTATTATATTTTGAGTTGAACTAGTTCATTCCCAAAAAATTGTATCAAACTTTTCAATTCCTCAATATCACGAGCTTGACTAGAAGGAGTTACAACCTAGTACTTAGGGGATGTAATAGGGGTTATAGATGGAATTTGAAGATCTTTAGGGAATAAAATAGGCTTTAATTATATGAATATATGCATTTTTAGCCTTGGAGAGAATTTACCAGTTTGTATTATGTTATTTTTTGCTCTTATAGCAACCTCATAAGCATCTGGAAAAGTAATACCACCTATTAACTATATCATCACACTAATATTAGAGTTGAGGGATTTTATATAGTATAAGAATGCATATTTAAGGGATGGTCTAATCAATCCAAGTATTCTAGTCCATGTCTTTTGGAACCTAACATTAAAATATGACATGAACTAATGAGGAGATCTTTTAATGGTAGTTAGTTGTTTAACTAAAGATAGGTGATCAGACCTGTCTTCAAATTACCTAAGGCTATACCTAATTCATCCCATGTAGCTATGAAATTTAATGGCAGATTTATATACCATTCAAGGGATTTTCCTTTGAAGGAAGCAATAAGTAGTCTAATAGGCACATTATCTTGAACACCATTATTCTCTGAACAAAGGTTGGCAACATCCTAGATGTGTTAAAGAGTAGTTTTTTGGTCTTTTCCTAAAAATAATGATATATTATTAAGGTAAAACATAGGAATATCATCAAAATGGGCCAAATTTAATGGGTTTCCTCTATGGAATGGAATGAACACTTGATTTAGAATGGCCATTTAGGTAGTGGGGATTGTACTACTTAGGATAATGGGGTGACCAAGATATGAATACTTATTTTGGGGATAAGGTCTTTTCCTATAAAATCTTGTTATTTTATATGATATAGAGGGAAACTCAATAAATTCAAAGGAAATACCTTTATTATCTGACCTTTTAGTAGCCTTTCACATGAGAGTGTTGCTTGGATGATGATATGAACCCTACAACTCAAATAATATTCAAGTTTTGATGATGATGGATGTCTTCTAAAAATACCTCTCCTTAGCTTCAAATTTTAACTATTCCAAGAAGAATGTCTTTTAGTCACACCAAGTGTGCCAAAAACTATTGTGGTTTTAATTTGCACCCATGGGGGGGAGTTCTTCAGGTTCCCTCCAAGTAAGCCACAAAATGGGAACAACCTCAAGATGTATGTGTCTTATGGTGAGGTTTATCCTTTTAATAATGCTATATTCCTTTTGGATCTATCACCTATACTAACCTCTATCTTAGAAAAGGGAGAGAAATAGACACTAATTACTTGAAAACATGTAAAAATAAGGTGGTGCACCAATGTTTTGAATACTTATGCTTTCTTAAGGCACATTATAAGAAACTTTTAAGACTTCTAAACATCACATCATTCAATCTCTATAAATATTACACATAGGTGTTTCACTAAAAAGCAAGAACTAACTGCTAATCTAGTATGGGAGGGAAGTTGTCCACTTTCAAACTAATCAATAGACTATATATGCATTTAGAATGACCTGTGAGAGCTACCAAACACTTCATGAAGGTGAAGGAATCTAGAAAGAGGTAAAAAAAAGCATGGGTTCACTTAACCACATCAATTAACTCATAAGACACACTTCAATTAAACTTGAAAATGGAGGGATTCAGTCTCTATTATATCAAATAGGTGTTATATTTTAAATTTGGCATAGCCAAAGCATAAGGGTATCTATATATAAGAAAAAATATCCTTATTCATCCCTTTCTAATGGGAAAGAAAATGCAATATATAAGAGAAGGGGAAGAGAGAGGGAACTGAGCAGATAGTCATTAATAAATTTGACCCAACCACTTTTGATCAATTATCATTGATTCAAGGATGTTGAGTCATAATCCATCAAATAGGAATGAGTCTATAAGGACCTTGGAATATAAAATGCCCCAATATCTTCCTCAATCATACTTTATGATCTCCATGTTATTATGAAGTTACTTGGGTTCACTCCTTGATGTGCCTTCTGACATTTATTACATAGTTACAAATCTCCCATTACCTCCAAATCCTAAACATAGGTCTATTAAAGATGAAAACCAATCACCCTATTAGTTTTATATAGTCATGATTGTATTGAAGATCTGTAGGTTTGGGATTTTTATCACAAAAAAGATGTAAAATTCATGTCAAAAAGTTTTATATAGCTTTAATGACATTATAAAAACTCACAAAGTCTTCTTCTAGTAACCTAAATCATTTTTGATCTTGTATTTATTTATTCTACCTACTCAGGGTGGTGGAATCCTTTGTCCAATATGTCTACTTTCATGACATCCTCTCAAGATGCTCGTTCTATTTAAATACCTGACATTTACAAGATTAGATATGCATATTCTTCTTATAATTCCATACAAATCAATCAAATTTGCCTCATTAATTCCTATAGGAGCATTTATCTTGCTTATGCACTTATGCCACATGGTGGCCTCATGTGCATCCTAAGCACATTAACTCTTTGACTTTTCTCACACTATAAATCTTCTAGGTATAGATGAAAATGTACCATTAAATTTCTTAAGAGTGTACCATGGTCATGACACTTGGTACCTTCACATTTTTCCTCAAGATCCGCTTACTAATTTACCTCTCACTCATTGTTGATCTTCATTTGTATATGGACTTCTCTACATTGATTTTTATAGACCCATTGACTCTATCCTCACCCATGCACTATTAGATATAATCCAAGATTTATTTATTTCTATACTTTTTAGCTCTGTGTTAAATCTCAGGGTTCCTCTAAAATATTTGAACTCAAATGGCTACTTCTTATGGCTCAAATTTGACATCTATGCACACGTCTTACTCTGCTAGTTTATCTTTGAAGGCTTATATATTGAGATATAAAACTAATCAATATACAAAATTTGTATAGGACATTCTTAGAATGAAAAACATCATGTACATGTAATATTTTATCACTTGTCATATTTCTAGGTTCTCTTATGAAATGCTTAATTAGACTAACTTGCTCATTCTTGTATGATGTGCCATGTTGATCTCGTTCCTTAAATTTACCAAGTGCACACTTTAATATTGTTTAAAGTGTTTCAAAATCTTTTTAAATAACTTGTGATATTCATTTTAAGTCTATCTACTCCTTCTTCCATAGTATCAATCTTCAAATAGGACCTTGCTCAGCCTCAATATCATACCTCAAAAAATTAGTATGTAGGTCAAATTTGGCCAACAATTACTTATCTTGTTTAGATTATATTTTGGTTTATGAAAGGGCATAATCATTAAAAAAGGTATGTAATGGGTCTATTATCACTCAAATATATAAATATAGTTCTTATACCTAGTAGTATGATTTTTTTGCTTCATGGGTAGCTATGGTAGGGTGAAACCATCTATTCAATATCAAATCCATTTGGTATATTTGTGCAAGTATAAGAAAATTTAGATTTTTGTACATATGCCTATAAGTGATTCATTTTCATGTAGATAGATTTTATCTTTCACAAATAAAACTATTTTCCTCCTCATTTATTTGAAATCCTATCTCCACTTTTGACACTAGGGGATTTTATAGAACTAGGTTAGTGGTATGAGTTGAGTTGAACCTAGTCATTCCTTATTCGATTAGTGAGCACTACCTTTATTGTGAAATTATAAAGAGATCTAAAAACACACATATTTATTCATAATAATTAAGTGTGTGAAATTAGTTTAGTAATATCATGTAAAGCCATCATGAGTATAATTTTTAAAAATTAAAATCGTGTAATCTTTACCTTGTATAGATATTCATACTTGTCATGGATCCTGATCCTTTGAGAGGTTTGAAATTTGTAATATTTATAAAAAATATTAATAATGTGTATATTATTTTATAGTGACATAAATATTCTTTGTAAGTAGGTGCTAGATAGGAATGGGCTTAGGATTGATTTGTATAAATAACTAACTCATTTGATAATTTGCCACTGCACTGCCATGCAAAGAGTATGAGTTGAACATAGGAATAATTTTAATTTTGTCAAATATTTTTAAATAATGCATGTAAAATCTTGTCTAAGTAAAAGGATTTGAAAATCCCAAGCTATCTAATATATCATCTCCACAGAGTATAAAATAGTGATATGATATTAAGACATATTTTGAATGAGATAATAAATTGTTTAGGTAGAGAGTAGGAAAATCCTCAATATCAATAACGATAATTTTGGAAGTTTAGGCCCATAGATGAGTGAATGAATAAGAGAGTGTGTGAAAAATATCAATTCATGTTTGTGAAAGCCAAGTATACCAAGGATTCATATAAACTTATATTTTCAAGTGTCTAATACTAAATATGAATGCCTACATGTTTCTACTATTGAGAGGATAGAATAAGATTCCTAAGTATAACCATCATGGGTGTGTTTAAGAAGTTTGTAATGAAATAACTTATATGTTTTAAATTAATGGAATAATACATCATATAATTAAGATAATAATAATCATATCCAAAAAAATAATTGATAATATATCATAATAATTGATAATTATGGTTGAGCCACTTTGAGGGGGAAATCTCCACAATAATGCAATAAGAGTATAATTTGTAAAATTATGATAAAATAATAACCACTACCTCCTATAAATACTACAATTTTCCATGGTTATTCCATACATTGGCCATACTAATAACATACACAAATGTAATAAATAATATGAAAGGTATGTAATCCACAAGTTAACCACACATATCCCTATATGCACTAGAAATTAAGGGTGTAACAAGCCCCTCCCCTTAACATTAATGTTTCCATAAATATTGAATCAAATATGGATGTTGATTTAGGAAAGATTCATCAATCCATGTTTATTTTTCATGGTTTAAACTCTTCCACTTGATCAAATACATGTTAATATCTCTTATTTGGAGCCTTTGTGTGTGTGTGTGTGTGTGTGTGTGTGTGTGTGTGTGTGTGTGTGTGTGTGTGTGTGTTAAGGATATCCTTAAGTTCTAGAATGGCATTACCTTCATCTTGTTTAGGCAACACAATCTAGGTATGAGTACTCTTTCTAATGACCTTATTCAATAAATATACATGAAATACAATATTCATGTGAGTTTTTTGGGGTACCTCCATCTTGTAGGCCACATTACTAATTTTTTATAGGATTTGATAAGTGAAAAATACTTAGGATAAAGTTTGTTATCATTTTTTTGTTACTTCAAATACATATGATTATATATATATATATATATATATATATATATATATATATATAATTGAATAAAGAATATATATATATATATATATAATTGAATAAAGACCTAATTACTAATATCAAAACTCCTCTCACTATGTTGTTGATCAACTTGTTACTTACTTCTTTATTGTACCAATATTAAACTATCCCTTAAACTAGATAGTATCTCACATTGGTGTTGAATGTGTTCCTCAAAAGCTTAGCCCTTGTGTTTCACCTTTAAATATGAAGTGATGGATCAGCAATGATATCCAGAAAGTTACAAAAAGGGAGAAATTTTAAAATAGGTTTGGAAGTAAGTGTTGTACCAATATTTTATTAATGGCAACCAATGAACCTAATGTTCCTATTTATTTGATGTAAAACAACAGAGATGCCCTTTTAGGCATTTTTTTGAAAATGAATGTTTTTCCATCGTATTTAGGATGATATGATGAGATATGATCCAACTAAGTACCCAAAAATGAAAATAACTCAGTCTCAAAAGTTACTAGTGAAGATAGGATCAATATAATTAATAATAATTTTGGGTGTACCATGTAGTTTTTGAACTCTATTGAGAAAAAAAACAACTACCATACTGTCTAAAAATGGTTTTCATAAGGAAAAAATAACATGTTTTTTGATAATATAAAAAATTACCATGATGACAATTCTACCTTCAAACCTAGGCAACCTTGTAATGAAATCTATGGAAGTATCACCCACCTCTAGCTAGGGATGGATAATAGCTGTAGAATACCTAGTGTCTTAATTTTTCCTCCTTTTTCCTATTGATAAACCATGCATTCTAAAACAAATGTATGCATGTCCCCATTGATTTCTTCCTAAAAAAATATTTATTAATTTTATGATATCAGTTAAAAAATATTGAGATCCCCCTACTAGAGATGCATGAAGCTCTTAAATGATCTTGTGTTTGAGGATATAATCCTTACATAGGTATAATGTATATTTATACCATAATTTGTTAAGTTTTCACTCATTTTTTAAGAAAAACATGACCCATGCAAAATATTTTAAATCATGAACTATGTACAAATGTCATTATTTCTGTTTGAACTTATTTATTCTAACCATTCTACTTTCTAATGTTCATTATGCATGATAATGCCTCAACTTATTCATCCCTCTTGGAAAGTACATCTACTTTTGCATTATCTTTCCCTTTATTATAGAATATTTTAAAGTCATATCCCAACATTTTAGCCACACACTTTTTTTCATCTAATGATAATCATTGTTCCAAAATGTATTTTAAACTACCATGAGCAGTATTTACATAAATGTGCTTACCCATCATAAAAGGTCACCATTTGCTTGAAATCATAAATAATAACCATCATATATTTCTCAAAAATTGTATTGAGCTTATTTTTTCCTTTGATTTTACAACCCTTGAATGAAATGGTTATTTATTCTTGCATAAGTATCTCACCCATGTCATATCCTAATACAACAAAGTAAATTTTTTTTTGAAAAATTAGGGGTCACCAAAATTAGAGTGGTGCACATAGACTCTTTTAGCTTTACAAATGATTTGGTATTTATTTTAGTCCAATGGAAGGAATTTTTATTCAATAGGGATATGAATGGAGTTTCTATACCTTAATTTTTTCATAAATATTAATAGTAACCTATTAGCTCCTAAAATCCATAAAGGTTCTTGAGGGTCTTTGGCTTTGGCACTTTCCAATCCATCATAATTTTGATCTTATTAGGGTCAAATTTGATTGATTAATATGAAACAATATGACCCAAGTACTCCACTTCATAGACTCTAAATTACATTTGGAAGGTTTGGCATAAATTTTATGTTGTTTTAGAACTAATAGTATATTTTTCACATGTTTCAACATAAAAAAAACACAAACCTCCTTAAAAAATGCCTAAAAATAGTACTGATCAAACTCTAAAATTTATATGGTTCATTTGTGAGATAAAAAGGTAGGACCATAAACTCATAATGGCCTTCATGAGTTCTAAAAACATTTTTAGGTGTATCATCATCTCTTATCTAAATTTGATGATACCCAAAACATAGATCTAGATTGGTAGAATAAAAAGAATAATGTAATTCATGTAAAAAATCATCTATTACTAGAATAGGGAACTTATATTTGATGGTGTACTTTTTGATTTATTTGTAGCCAAGGCATTGCCCCAAAATTTCATCATCCTTTTACACCATGACCATTGGGGATGAATATTCACTTTTGCTATGTTAAAAAGTACCTACCTATAACATATCATATACCATATTTTCAATTTCACTTATTTTTACATATGGATATATGTATTATGTGATGTTTGGTGGTGTAATACCTATAATTAGTCTTATTTCATGATCATGCTCTCTTGTTGGTGGCATTCCTTTTGGAATCACACCAAAAATTATTAGACAGTCATCAAAAATCATTTGTAATTATAAAAATAATCATGGAAAATAATCATGCTAGTTGAAATTATATGGAAAATAATCATGCTAAAAGTCCATTTGTCCATTTTTATAATATTCATCATCTGATGTAAACTAACCAATTGGTGATAATTTTCATGTAATCCTTGTAGTTCAAATGTCTTACCATTAGAACGAAACTACATAAACAATTCATGTAAATTCTTCTCTATTATGCCCAAAGTGGTGATCCATTGTAATCTCAATGCAATGTCAACCTCACCCATAGGAATAAAAAATATATGATAATTAAGAATGTAGTCACCCATGCCAATCATAATACTATGACATTTTCCAATACAATTAACTATGCCACCATCTACAATCTTGACTTGAAATTATGGATACGGATAAATAAAAAATTTCAAACTTGTATGCAACTTTTTGTTGATGAAATTATGTGTAGTTCCTAAGTTAGTCAACATTATCACCTTATATTTATTGAGGAATCCCACCACCTTAAGAGTTTGAATAGTACTAATACCTAAAAAGGAATGACAAGAGATAGTAGGGTGAGAATATTCACATTACTCTATATTTTCCATAGCTTCACCTTAGAACTCATCATTTTATTCATATTTATTATCTATTTAAATTTATAAAAACTTATTTTGACACATTATTATCCTTTGCTCTAATTTTTGTCATAACTAAAACATAAACTTTTAGCATGTTTCTTTTCAATTTTTTAAGGGGTAAATATGATAGGTTGTAAAAATGATGGTGGTATGAAGTTGAATTTGATATTATGAATTAAAGACATTATTTTGAACAAATCATTTTACTCTACCTAGTGCATGAATGGTGTGAATTTAGAAATGGATGATAGATTAAACATTTGAACCTCAAGTTAGATTCTATCCTTGATCCCCCCATACAAAAATTAATTAAATTAAAAATTTAATAATTTTTTTATCATTGATGTCATCCATGCATAAGGATAGATTATAGAATTAATTAATATAATCTTTATAGTACTTATTTATCATAACTTTTTTAACTAACTGAATTAGTTTTCTAAGACATTGATTCAATAGTGCATCTATATTTCTTTAGTAAAAACCCATTAGGTATTAGGAGTTCTCTTATTTTTATTTTGAGAACATAACCACCTATACCAAATGAAATACTCAAGTTCTAGATATAGATATATCATGATCACCTTTTACACACATTGGGTCTAATGTAGATCAAATAATTATTCTATTTGATTTATCCAAGTGAGTATATCCTTACCATCAAACTTGTACACTTTAACTTTTGGTAGCATGTGATTTGAACTAGTATTGGAGTTGGGATCGTTCAGATTGGGAGAACATAATTATAATAGTTGAGGGTTAATTTGTGTAAGTTGAGTTATAATATTAATGAAATTATTACTTAAATTTGATAATTTATTCTTCATATAAAGCATTTCCCCTTTTATTTCATCAATATCATCCTTCATCACCATGATTTTTATATCTAACTTAATTTGTTGAACTACCTCAAAAATTGATGGATCTAAAGTTACATACTCCATGTCATCCTTATGATGATTTTTGAGTGTCTTTACATTTCCCACATCCATGGGTGTTATGACTACAAATGCACAAACCCTAGGATGGAGGGTTTTGGCCCCCAAAAAAGTATACTACTATATTATACCACTATGATCCTATTATAGATATGAATCTAATGAGTATTAATTTTAACAAGAGAGAAAAAAATTCCTTAATTTTTTTCAATTAAATAATTTTAAAAATAATTAAATTCTTCTTGGATCAAAAGTTATGTTTTTTCGATCCTTTAACTCTCCTGATTACCAAAACACCAGATCCAAAAAATAATTCTATAGTAACTTGCCAAAATATATAATTTGATACCATTTGTAATGAAATTACATAGATTTTTCACATTAATAGAATATATATTGTAGAATAAAGATAAAAATAGTCATATCCTCAAAATTGACAAAAGAGGAGAATACTTGATAATTATGACTAAGCCACTTTAATATGGAAACCTCCACAATAATTAAGTAAGATAATATTTCATAATATAATGATAAAATACTAACCACTACCTTTTATATATATTTTAATTATCCATGGTTATTTTATAGTTTGACCGTACTAAGAAGATAGATTAATGTAATAAGATAACATGAAAGGTATGTAAGACACAAGTCATCCACACATATCCATAGATGCACAATAGTTTAAGGGTATATAATATATGTTGAGTGTTGATATTTTATCCATGAAAAAACAAAATGAAAAAAATATAAATTAATTTTCACTTATGATATAAAATATAAAATAAAAAACTTGAACATATTTAAAATTGAAATAACAAGGAATGAATACACATGTATGCACACAAACCAATTTATCTTCTAATGATAGTGGATAATTAGGTAATCATTCCCCTTGGAGATTATATTTTTTAAAAAAATTATTGAGTTTAATGTACCTCAACCCTCATTAGATATGGATAAGTTCTTAAAATTTGAGTCATACAAAATCTAGACCACACCACTCTTTGTATTTTTGTAAAAAAGGGACCAAACACTAGGCCCAATAAAATATGAGTATCTAAGAGTCTACGAATCTAAGTCTGAGTATGTTTTATGAATCATTAGATATAGATCATATATTATAATATAATATTTAATATGAGTGCCTAATAACAACTAAGTAATTTCTTATGTAAAATGTGTCACATTCACCTTGCATATCACCCAATCTAATAATCTTTATAATATAAGTATTATAACCTAGGCTAGAATATAATAATAGTTGTGTGTATACTAAAATGTAGTATTAGCCACTTTAAAATGTCATTTTTGACCTACCTTAACCATACATGACCTATATGCACATGTGTGTGTGTGTGTGTGTGTGTGTGTGTGTGTGTGTCTTTTATTCACCATTATCTAACAACCATATGTTTTTTTTATGATTCCTACCCTCCCATTTTGTTATTAGTCCCCTATATGAACCTCCTAGTCTATTTAAAACTAGTACAAGCATAGAGAGGGTAACCAATTAATGTCATGATTTACTTTTATGTATTTTGGGTGGGACACTAACTCATAAACACATTTTAGGCAAATTTTTATACTTGAAAATTTTTAATACACCACTTTATTGTATTCAAAAATTTGTTACAAAGAACTAAATGCTCTCTCTCTCTCTCTCTCTCTCTCTCTCTCTCTCTCTCTCTCTCTCTCTCTTCTCTCTCTCTCTCTCTCTCTCTCTCTCTCTCTCTCTCTCTCTCTCTCTCTCTCTCTCTCTCTCTCTCTCTCTCTCTCTCTCTCTCTCTCTCTCTCTCTCTCTCTCTCTCTCTCTCTCTCACACACACACACACACACACACACACACATATGATTGTATATGCTTATTTCAATACATAGAAATGGCATAGACTCTCATAAAATCCCTCTTCGACTTAAAAACTCTCTATCATATTATTTAAGGGTTCTAACCCTCTCTAAATCGTTTTCTTCTTCATGAAGCTTCATTTTTTGGCATTTTTTTACTTTTAAAAATAGACTCCTCTATCCTCTCAGAAAATTTATTTATCTAACTTCCCTATTTTATAGGAGTGTCTCTTCATCTTCCTAGATCTCATAAAAATTTACAATAATATTATGTTTTAGTTTCATATTTTTATGCATGATGCCAATGTTAGCTGTGTCAAATATATCTTATAGTTTTTAATTTCCATCTTTTCCATGATGTCATTGATCATTGTATCCAAAGCATCTAAATTAATGTAATGAATAATATATTTATATAAGCACAATGTACACATGGTTTTTATAAAGATATTCCAATAATTAACCCACATTATTTATTATCACTCCCTATATTTATACTCCAAAGTCACCTATATGACTTTGGCATTTATTTTGGATATGTGATTCCAGCAATAATTTTGTATGGGACTTTGGAGTTGCTTCAAATTGTCATAAATTTTGTATGTATACTTGGATTGAGATGATTTTTTTTATTTGAAAAAAATTTCAAGGGGAATAAAAATATTTTATTATATTTAGGTTTAAATATTTTAATAATTACATTTTTCATTTTCCTTGAAACCCATGAATTTTATTCATTCAATGTATGCAATGACTTCTTAGACTTTATAGATGGTTGAGAAACTCAACCAAATTTCTTGGAACCATGTAATTTATTACAAATAATTTTAATTTAATCTAATTAAGTATATTTAAATGTTTGATCTTTTATTTATTTCCCTTCAATTTCTCCATGTTGAAACAAAAAATGAATCAACAAAAATAAATAATCACACCAATCTGTTTTTAGTAGATGAAAAATTTCCTATATTCCTTGTATGTTCATACATTCATAACTTGAGTTATTTAAAATGTGATATCTTACTCACACAGATGGAACAAGTGGTAAAATGAATATTGTAACTATTAAGCTTAATGTCCATGGTGTTCCCTTCAAATTCACTAATTAATTAACCTAATTCTTAATTTTTTCCATCCAAATCTATAGATTTATTTTACTTGCTTCAAATATTTAATATTATCCTCTTTTATACTCTTCCTTTTCCCATTTTTTTGGTTTAGACCCACTATAAACTTCTTCCTCCACCAAATACTTATATCCATATCTCTCCATTTACTTTTGGATTTAAACCCACCTTTGTCCAACTATATCCACTAAGATGATCCTTATTTAATATTTTATTTAATGGGAAAAAACCCACTATTGACCAACCACCTCTTCTTAAATCCTTCTTAGATTTGATTACTCAATATCTAACCTACTATTAGATTCTTTGTTTTGTCATTCTTCACTATTTTTAGTTCTTCTTCTCTTATGGATGCCATTTATTCTCTTGCCACCATAATTTTTATTGTGGCTTATTCATTTATAATAATCTTAAAACACTTTTCTTCCTTCACTTCTTCATATACTTTGTTTGATGTAAAAATCAACTCATCCTCCTCCCTTTATTTTTTTATTGAGTTAATTTTTTTTTTGAATTCACTTATTCACCTTATAAATACTCTTTAAATTCCTCTTTTCTCTCCATTTCTACACATTTTCATTTGCAATATTCAAACATTAATTTAAAAACATGATACTTAATAGTCCACATAGGTGTTTCCTCTATCTTCACAAATTCATTGACTAGTATAATAATCAATTGTTTATTTTGGATTTTATTATCTAATTAAAAAATTGTTTATATTTTTCGCTCTTATTCATTTTCCATCCTCTTTATATCATCTATATATTATTTCTTATCTCCTTATTTTTCCACTTCCATTCCATGTGCAAATAACCTTACACTCTTTTTTTACATATGAGAACAATGCATATTTTGACTAGTAATAGTGTCTTTTATAACATCTATGTTGCTTACTTACACATGTCTCACTCCATTGGAATTCTTGAATATTCTTGGTATAACCATTTACACCATATCCATATCCTTCTTAGCTGGACCTACACATTGAATAAACACATTGAGGAATCAAGAGTTACCATAAATACTTATTCAACGTCTTCATCATTCGTAAATGACATGTTACCCAAATCTTATTTTCTACTCACATTCTCCTCTTAAATTTGACTATTATTATGGACACCCATAGGCCCATTATTAATAACATATAAGGTTTTCCTTTCCTCATTCTTATTTATATTTTCTTCTTCTTCACATGGATAGTCTTAGACCATATTCTTATTATGTGTATTTATTTGCACACCAACTACCTTTATTATTTATTTCATGGGAACTTAAAACACCTCATGGTTGAAATATTCATTTTTCCTATTCTTTAATTCAAAGAAACATCTAACTTTATTGGTTATCTTCAAACCTTATTACCTCAAAAATAAAAATTAGAAATGCATTGCCTTATTTTACCAAGGATGATTCTACCTCTTCCCACTTATGGGATATCACAAACTCTTTCCCATCCTAAAACAATAGGTCTCCTTATTCTAGTTTAGAAAATATCACCTCCACATATTACTTCATGATTATTTGTTTCTCCATAGGATTATCATAAACCTCTTTCTCTTTAATATTGTAAAAATCATATTTGGGCCTGCCACATGGAAACATCATTCTCTTATTGTATTTTAAGACAGCATTCTTCTCCTCACCCATATCTTTATATTTTCTAATTTTTAAACTATACTTGAGTTTCTCACATGAAAACTTACTTCTCGTGTTTCCTTTTATGGTAATATTATTCTCATTCTCTTCTCTCTATAGCCTTAAGATACAAATCTTCTTCATCCATTCTTTATTTAATTTTGATGCAAAAAATAACCCATTAGTTTGGAAACCATAAATTCCCATCCAAACACCTTCTTATTTCCTTTTCTTTGTCTCTTTCCTTGTAAATTTCTTGAATACTAAGATACATGTATACATAACTTATTGCATGCAATCTTTACCCTCATGGGGTATTCAATAAAATTATCTACAAAATACATTTATAACTCCACTATCCATTTCACTAGAAATTTTAGTTCCTTTTTACCACATAAAAAAATAAAATATCTAGTGGGCTTATCTATTTCATTCACCATGACCTATGATGGTCTATTTTCTTGGATGAAATCTTTTCCTTTGCTTGATTGGCATCTTTCAAAATAACCTAAACTTTCTAGTAGGGGAAAAAACCTTATCCTTATCTCTTCTTCATCCTTTATATTCATGGATGCAAATTTTACACTTTGTATAGTCTCCATCATTTCCAATATTTATTAGAATTCCTTTACCATCTCTTTGAAGTATCACACACTCAACCTAGAAGGGAAATATGTGGCATTAATACCAAAATGTGTAAGTAAAGAGAGAGAAACCAATAAAGTTTAGCCTTTAAATTTATGGTTTGTTGGGCCAAAAAATAAATTATGGACACACTTTAAGAACATATTTTTAGACTCAACATATTTAAATACAACATATTTATTGCATTCAACAATGTGTTAAAAAGAATTAAATTCATGCACTCACACTCTAACACATGCCTATACATGTTTATTAAAATACATGGAGATGAATTAGACTTTATCACAATCCCTCCTAGACTAAAATAACTCTATAATTTGTTCTTTGATTGTTCTCCTCTATAAATCTCTCTTCTTCTTCCTAAAGCTTCCATTCTTATAATTTTAACAATTTAACTATATATCCTCTTGGAATATTTCTCTAAATTCAATAGTTTATAGTAGTCTAATTATTTATTAAATAGTATCACCATGTTGCTCTAGTGTCCTAAAACTGACACTAGTGTCCTATTTATAGTATTATTCTTATTTTCTAGGAGCACCTACAGTTGTGTTTCTAGGTTATATTCCTACATGATCAAAATATAGAAATCTATATTGTGCCTATAGTATCTAATATAGTGTGAAAACCTTAATCTTCCTTAAAATAATGGCACGAGAAAAAAATGTGTGTTTATTAGTGGGTAGGTGATACATCCTCAACACCCCATCCAAATAGATTTGCTTACATACCAATATTTTGAAGAGGGATCAAGTCCAATGTAGTTATCCCACCTAGTTCTTGGTGCAAGTACAAGTGAATGTTGGAATGATAATGGTCTTGAATTCCCTTAGTGTGATTGATATTTAAAATCTTAGAAATATGGGCTTAGGGATGTTGTAGATGGTAGTATATATAATTAGGGAATAATAGGGATCAATTACCTTGATTTTACTTAACTTGTTTCTTATTTGAATATGATTTTGACATTTATTTTCCATCTAATGGATAGAGGTATAATATTATTTAATTTATAGTGATTTTTAGCCTATGTGAATATTAAAATTTACATTGGCTGAACTTAGGAGGGGTACACATTAAAAAATATATTTGTTTGAGAGAGTTAGGGAAAGGGACATTAGTGCCAAGTTGGAGACATTATCACGATATGACTCTAGTGTTCTTAATGTTGTACTAGAGTCTACCTAGTATACTATTGGGCATAATGGGTTGGGATTTGGTAATTCTGTTTTGGGACTTGTTTGAGATTATAGAAGATAGTTATGGTTTGTATAAGGGTTATAAAAGTATGATAACGGCTCTAGGATAGGTCTAGGACTAACCTAGGAATAGGTTGTCTCAATCAACACTCTTAGCATCCAAATACCACTTTTATGTGATTACATTCCCCCCCCGCCCTTTATGATAAAAATACAAAAAATCAAAATGACTAGTATAAAGGAAAAAGAAGCATACCTAGTATTTTTTAGGAAGTGAAGCATTTATAGTTAAGTCTAAGTAAGTGAAGTTGGATCTATTTATGTGAAACATGATCAAAATGAATAACATATAATGAAAAATTTGAAAATCATTCCTTAATTAAGAGATTATCAAGAGAAAAATATTATGATAATTAAATTAATTGAGTAAAGATGAATTAAGAGATAGGAAAGAGGAAAGGAATAAATACACCTTGTTGGGTATACAAACCAATGAATGAACTTGATAATAACCTATGTGTGTGACTATAGATAGTGATATATTTTTTGAATATATTTTATTGTTATAATAGCTTTCTCAATCCTCATATGTGGGTAGCTCAATAAATCAATCTAGTTTTGATTCCATCATTGCCTAACCTTTGTTGGTGGATCATAATCTATGAATAGCTTAGATAAGACTGTTAGTGTGTTTAACCCTCTCATGTATATGGATATCTAACTCAAGTAGGATATGAATAAATCATTTCCCACCTGTTTTAATTAGATGCATCTAAAACTAAGCCATGGAAAGTGATGAAACTAGCTAACTGGGTATATCTAATTGTGTATGTCATCTCTACAACCACTCATGTAAATTAGGCAACTTTAGGCTACTTGAGAATCCTAACCATTATATATGGAGTAAGGAATGAAAATTTTTAAAAAATTAAATATGATATTAATTATATAAAACATACAAAATGACATGGATTTTTTCATTCCATTTGATCAACTTGTGTGTAAATTGAGTATATAGAAACTATGTGTCACACACATGCCCCCAATCTGATATCTAAGTATATAGATTATAGATTGAGTATGTAATAATGGTATCTATGTATATAAAATTAATGTGGGAGTTATCATTCCATGCATGATTCCCCCAATTTAATCAATTGTTATGAATCCAAATTGAAATGAGTATATTTGAGCAAAATTTGAACATAATTTTCAAATTTGTGACTGTACTTATGCAAATTTATACTATAACTGATGTAATATTATGTATAATATAAAATAACCTAAAGCTAAAAATATTGGATATTAATGACATGTAGTGGAAATTAGCGCTTTATGGTGTTACTATACTAATCTAGGTGCTAATATCTATCTAGTCTAAAATCTAGGTGACTAAACTACTTTCTGAGTCCCTATTTTTCCTATATCTAATTTCTAAAACTGAGCTCATGTGTTGAAAATGATATGTGACTAGTAATGTGTGAGTTTTATCTCTATGACAAACCCCTTTGAAATACACTTATTTTTAGGGTAGTTGTCAAAAATGTGTAAGACTTTTCTCAAAAGAAAATAGGTTTATAAAATGTGTTAGCCAGAGCATATATGATAACTACATGATATTCTAATATAATGTGCAAAAAAAATTGAATGTAAAATAATTTGAGAATAATTATTTAGTTTAAAATTTATGGTGTAATCTATCATTTCAAAAGAGTGTCAAAATATATGTAATATATGTGTATAAGAGAAAATCTTAGTAACTACCTAGGGATATAGGGCATGATGTCCATCACAACACCCAAGTAGGAAGGGTATATGCATGAGGTACCTCATGGCATCAAAAAATTGTGTGTGTAATAATAAAATTTAAGTGTCATGGTGAATATGCATACAATAAATCATACATGAAAAACATTTGAGGAACAAAAAAGTAGGCCAATAAGATAAACTATAAGGGACATGGGCACATGTCCACTAAATATAAAAATAGAAGACATATAAGGACATGTTAAAATGTCCACATATGAAATAAAAAATAAATTTTTCATAGAGAAAGATAAAAGGACATGTTCAAATGTATGCATATAGAATTAAAAAAAGCACACACAAGGGACATGGGCACATGTCCAAGACATACATACATACATACAAGTGGCAGAGAGCCAAAGAGAAGTGGCATATTCAAATGCCCTCAAATAAAATAAGCATGTGAACCAAAATAAATTATAAAATAAGAAAGATATAAATTAAATCTTGAATAACTATGTATTATAAATCTATGTAAATGCTAGGACATACATGTGTTGAGTCTAAAGTAGTGATAACTAGAAAATAATCTGAGAAATGGGTAACAATGATCAATATCAAGATATATCAATGCATAAAATATAATGTATAAAATTTAAGGATATAATATGGTAATAAAAAATATGTATGAGATGCCCATGAGTGGGAATATGTATCAAATGAATAAACTTGGACCAATGTATATGGCCTTAGTGGGTAGATGATAGCAAGTCTAGATTAGTTTAGTGGACTAGATTCATGTATGTAATTTTCAAGCACTCAAAAAGAAAAATTTAATTATTTATGTACAATAAAAATTATTATACTAAGATATATAACACATGTAATATCTGGAAAGTAGTATAAATGTAAACATAGTAATGTATACAATTTGTAAATTTTGTGTTTTCTAAGTAATATTTGAATGGTTTTGTGTTTTGACATGTTATATTGTTTTTGTATTTTATAGATATAATATATGTAAAATTAAATTATAATAAACTATGTATAAGGATCGAGAGAGAATAAATTATGTATAATAAGTATAAACCATACTAATCAATGAGACTCATGGGAGACTCACTATAATGTGACCTATGTCAAATAAAGAAACTGTGATCATCCATGTTGTTTGAAATGGAAACTATGATAATATAATATGTTGTGCTACATAATTTGTGTTTGAATATGCTTATGTAATGATGTTATGAAGTTTTGGCACTAATTTTGATTCCCTATGAATTATAAGGGTATTCAGAACCCATGTGGTAGAAAAGAAAGCTAAAGGAGATGTAGGTTCCCTATGTTGAGAACCTATATAATCCAATAAAATTGATCTTGGAATAAAATAAGTAGAATAAGTTCCCATAGAATCTTTGACATATCTATAATTTAGGGTTCTCTCTAATAATTATCTCCATGGGGGAGTATACATACATGTTGATACGTAGGAGTAAACCTCACCTACACTAGTGGCTCTAATGAACTCAATGGTGTATGCATAGGAGATATACTCTCACATATAACTACTATCCATGCAATGTCTTGAAATGGTTCTAGAAATATAACTGGTGTTTATGTAAATGTAACTATAAATTGTGCTAAAATTACCTATGGGATGGGTAGAGGATACTCCTACAGGACACCCTCAACTTTAACCACCTAATTTTCATGTCTGTAATTCAATAATTGGTTTACTATAGATGGGATGGTTAAGAGATACTATAACCATGTCCTATCCAATAATATATTGAATAGACCTAAACTAGAGACTAATAGGAACCAAGTGGTTGTGTGTGATGGTTAAACCTATATTGGAATCATGATCTCCCTGATGGAGTTTTGAGCATGGCCATTGAAACCACTAATGAATTTATCTATGGGTAATATATCTTTCTCTGTGTATCCAAAATTCCATAAGAGTGTCATAGTGCACATGCTTATTCTTGACCCGTTGTCAACCATAACACTCTAGATAGGATGGTGAACTATGTATTCTTGTATAAAGAGTACATGTAGATCTATGTCATGATACACAATATTCTACTCTGAGAATGTGATAAGTGGTCTAGGTGGAGATATATTATGGTAAATGCCAATAATTTTATGCAATGGATGTGCATCCTCTATAACTATGTGATATGAATTTGGTGGTGTATGTGCTTAATATGTATAGTGAACACCTGATGTTCCCCCTACCTCATTTTTTGTATTCTTTAAAAATGTATATAAAAATATATTTATTGCCTTAGCCTCTATTTTATGTGATTTTGATGTTTTTGTGGGTGTGCTCATATTGATAATATTAGCCTTAAGGAGATATTGTATCTTGTTTTTAAGCTTTTATATCTATTTATTTTGTGGTTTGGTGCCCTATGATACTAATAGAATGTATTTGAATCAAATTTATTTAAAATATGTCATGTCAATAAGCATCTTTAATTAGAGGGAGAGATATGACATTACATTCTAGGAGTTGTTATTGAACCTGTGATAGTGACTCTAGAATGTTAGTGAAGAATTTATGTTGAGGAGTGGATAAAAACCAAACTAGGAGATGGCCCAAAAGCTACATTGATTATGGCCTTTTGATCACTTTTATTCTCTATGGCCCTTACCTTGTATATAGACTTGTTTGAAATCTTAATAGTTGATTTTGATCCATTGGTATACGTGAATTTTACCATTTATAAGATCTTGACATCTCTTTCTTTGACTTTGTGACACAAACCAATATATGTATGAAACTTCTTAAATAAGATATATTCATGTAATTATGGTAAGAGGATTTGTTTAAATATGTATTGAATCTCTTTGTTTACCATGGCGCTAGTCAAGTTAGATAATATTGTCTTGTATCATGAGACATACTCTATGATAAGCTCATTCAATTTTTGCTTTAGCTATGTTACTTGTTAATATGACATCTTAACACTAAAGTTAATATAAAAGTGTGTTATAAACATGTTAAATAAAGGATTTAATATTGTCATAGATTGATTTGGTAAAGCATAGAACCATTGTATGGAATAATCCCTAAGATTACATGGAAATAAATTTGTAAGAAGTCAATCTCTGGACACATATACCAAGCATGTTGTGTGAAAATATCTAAGATGATGATCTAGGTCACCCTTTCCATTATATAATGTGAGGTTGGGTGCCATGAAATTAGATGGCAAGGGATTTACTGCTATATGATGTGCCACAGGTGTATGTAAGAGAATGTTAAAATCTAAGTCATGTGATGGCCTAGTGGCTTCATTATCAAGATGTAACACCTTAGACTATAGAGTATGAATCTTGTGCATAATTGATTGTACATATGGAGTGGAGTAACTAGCCACAAGAAATGTAACTATCAAAAATGGATGTTGAATTACAATCTTAGGTTTTTCTAGCTGAGTTGGTTGATTTGGACCCACTGGATTTGTAATAACATTATTAATTAAAGGAGATGAAGATTGATGATTATTTATTTTTATATTTCTTCTTGATGAATATTGATGAAGTTATCTTGTATATTTATATGTTTAGACACAAAATCTTGTAATTATTACTTATCAGTTTCATCAAATCTATTGTTAAATTCAATAATTATAGATTGGAAGGTAGGAAAATAAGTTTTGTATATTTCTAACCTTTTAAGAATGTTAATCTAAGAAATATTTCAAAAATAAAATATGGCATCAAATTTGATATTTTGGAATTAAAATTTGAATATATATATATATAGAAAGGATACAAACATAAAGTGTGTCTAGGGTTAGGGTTTTGTGAATTTAGGGTTTCTTTATAAAAATATAAATTATATTTAAATAAATTGAAACCCTAATATGAGACTGATTTAATTAGCTAGGTTATCTAAAAAAATCATAAAAATAAAAATATGTGTCCCTAATTTACTGCACAAGAATTTGGAGAATGCAAACTAGTGTTTGAAGAAATATTTTAAGTCAAGTTCAAATGATTTAACCTTTTAGGGTTTTATAAATTTAAATTCTAAGCTATATTAAAGGTTTGAGTTGTCTAAATCAATAAAATAATATGCAATAAATAACCACTGATTTGTTATAGATTTTGACTTATTTTGCCTTTCTAAAAATAATAAATATTTTCAAATAGATACTTATATAGAAAATGACTATTGCAAAAGATATAGGTTCTAAAAAATGGGTTATAGATATGTATGAGTGTCATCAATTGGGTCCCTAGGTCTAATTCTTTACTAGATAGTATCACCCCACTAGGATAATAGGGTCATGCTACTTCATTGTCCTAAAAATGGCACTAGTGTCCTCTTTGTAGGATTATTCTTATTTTCTAAGAGCACTTGCACCTATGTTTTTGTGCTTATATTACTAAATACACAAAATATGGAACTTTGTATTATGCTTGGAATACCTGATTTAGTATGAAAACCCTAATCCTACTTGCATGTATGGCATGAGATTAAAATATATGTTTTTTAGTGGGATAGGTTGGACATCCTTAAGTTGCCACTATGAAGATAGTTTCCTACATACAATACTCTGAGGAGGGATCAAGTTCAATGTATTTTTCCCACCTAGTGCTTGGTGTAAGTGTAAGTGAATGTTAGAATGATAGTGGTCTTGAATGCTTTGAGTGTTCTTGAGATTTAAAATATTAAAAATTTGGGCTTAGGGATAATGTAGATGGTAGTATACATAACTAGGGTAGAATAGGGATCAATTACCTTGATTTTACTCAACTTGTCTCTTATTTGAATAGGATTTTTGCATATATTTTACATCTAGTGGATAAAGGTCTAATAGTCTTGCATTTATAGTGATCTAAAGCTTATATAGATAATAAAAATATATATAGGCTAACCTTAATAGGGGATAATATTTGAAAATATATCCATTTTAAAGAGTTATGGGAAGGTACATTAGTGACAAGTTGGGGAAACTATCACCATGTGGCTTTAGTATCCTTAATGTGGCACTAGTCTCTTATTGGTAGATTGTTGGGCACAATGGGTTAGGATATGGGAATGTTGTTTTGGGACTATGTTTGAGCTGAAATAAAATGTATCTGGTCTTCACAATGGATGTAAAAGTGTGATAAAGGCTATAGGATATGTCTAGGTATAATATCATAATATGATCTTTCAAGCAACACTCTTAGAATAAAAATACAAATTTATGTGATTATAGCTGCACTAAGCTACAACTACATAAGAGGTCTTCCCATATGCTAAATTGTCTATAAAATTACTAATCTTGACTAAGTGATCATAATATGGTGTCGATGATATTGTCTACTCTATGAATTATTAGCATTATATATAAGGCATTTGAGGAGGTACCTTCAAATCCTATTGTAGCCTCATAGAGTATAAAATCACTTATGATTCAAATATGGTGACCACCTGGACTAGATCTCCCTAGATTTATGATATCTAAAAGGAATGGGTAGATAACTTTATTGAAAAATGAGTTAACAAGATGTATGTGAATACATACACCATTCACACTTTCAAGAAAGGAATCCATATTGGGATGATATTGCTAAACTAATTATTTGGGAAGAGTGACTAATTGAATTTCAACCTTCTATATATCCTCTTGATCTGCATAATCCTCTAGGGTGAGAATGTCCCTAACCTTGGAGGGGTGATCATTTTTAAAAATGATCAAGGTAGTAGGAGATGATTAGTGAGGAGATGAATTCTACATGATGATATACTTAGTAGATGAATTATGTATAATGATCACATGTAAACCTTTTAATTATCAAGCAGGGGTTCCTAGATAAGTGGTGGTACATGTAGTTTTATACAAACTATATGGTGACCATTATTGAAACCACATCTGAAAGATATGTGATAATTTATATTAGTGGTCTGTATGGCCATTAATAACTCACCCATGACTTAGATATAAAAGGATATTAAGGACTTTATTTCTTCCATTTGAGATAATTAGTATTATAGAGAGGATAAAATCATCATGTGGTAGTCACTCTCAAGGCTCCCCTTCACATACCTTATTATGTCCCAAAATGCCTAAGTAAGAAATAACATATCAACTGGTGGAGGATGTCTTTAAACATTTCATGATTTTCTAGTATAAGGCATACCTAACCATATAAATCACCATTAAGATTCATGTATATATAGATTTATCACTATGCAAAATATGGTAGAAGGAAGAGACTCATTTACCCTAGGCAGGGTTGATCATCAAGACTGGGTTCCACATGACATCATCTAGACTCATATAGAAAATTATTAGTCTTACCTAAACATAAAATATGTCCACCAACCCAATCAGGAGGATGAGCTCTATATGAACCTAGCTAATAATCAAGAGGTGTTTTCTTGAATTGAGGTAAGGAAAAAGAAGAAAGGAAAGTAGGTTAATCCTCAACCATCCTTCAATGATATCCTTTCCTCTTCCACATTGGCCCAGCTTGGTGAGGATGTTTAGGTAACTTATAATATATTTTGAGTATAATTGTACAAGGATTCCCATTATATTATCCTCCTCACTTACCCTTCATCCCTCATCTTCACCTATAACACCTCATATAGTTTAATTAGCTCATTTTCAAGTAGTTCATCTCTAGGTGGCATGATTCCAATGGTATTGAATCAAAGTGTCTTGACCTAGGGATACTCAATCACTCTAGTTCAACATTAGTATTATCCCAAATACAAATCTGAGGATGAACTATAATCTAACACCTACATGGACCCCTATCCATACTACCTCCACTCTCAATAGCCTCTCATGGCACCACCTAGTTTACCAACTCCCTAATAATCCTCTTGAATGGTACATCCCTTTTTGAATGTTTCAACCCCTTCATAATTTACTCAATAAACTATGGATTTGGCCATGTACAAAATCCTCACATCCTCATTCCCATCTATATCATCCATCCCACAAGTAGGGATCTCTATAGTGTCCTCTAATAATGATTTCATAGGTCCAAATACATATAGGTGCCTCATCCCTAACAAGCATAGTTATATCTCTAGTAATAATTAAACCAATATACACAAATCAAGTAACTCAAGCCATTATAATAGCACCTTTGGTTACCCAATAATTTCATTCATCGATCCTTATGGCCTCTACCACCCTTGCTTCCTCCATAACAATAATTTAAATAAGTAGAATTAAATTCATCCTTGACCTTATATTCAAGTCCCAATTTCTCCCAATACTCTTTCACCACATTATATGTCTCCTTGCATCATTCTTAGACCTCTCTTTTCCATCATCCCAAACACTTAAGGATTTGGCTTTAATTATCTAGTATCCTCCTTTTTATTGAATTCCCTTTTCCCTAGAGTCATTGACCCATAGGTAAAATTTAACTAAAGGCAATGGTAAGAATATATGTTCCACTATGATTCCTCATTAGTCTTACATCCTTTCACTCCCATTCCTCTTTCTCCTCTATTATTTTTCTTTCATTCCTCCTAATTCATCCACTCCCCCTCCACCTTATCCTTCACCTATCAAAACCATATCTTCCACCCCACCAATACCTCACTCTATCCTAAGAATATATACGGTGTCATATGTACTTGAGATGACTCTATAGGGTGACCCCCATGTGTAGTGGGAATTTAATTGCACCATAGGGAACATGAGGATAATCCTCAATCATAAATTCATCTAAGAGGGGAATTCAATGGTATAGAAAACTCAAGAATACCTCTTCTCCCTCATTAAAGTGGATACATCCATGAGATAATATGAAATGGCTTTGGACCCAATCTCTAGGATCTAAGCTACATGTGATATGTTTGAGAAGCTAATGGAGGGCATTCAGGAGTAGGTTTGAAACCCAGAAGCATAAGTAAGAGCTCCTTCCCTATGGAGATGATTGGACAAGTCAAGGATGCCCTAATTTAAATTATGTTATCTCTAGGAGAAGTGGTCAAGACTCTAGTAGATAACAAGATGCATATTCAAAAGGCCCAAACATATCTAGAGAGGATTACTCTATTGGAAAATAAGTGCAGTAAGTTGGCATTGATTCTAAATAAAGACATTTTATTAGAATTGAATTTTATGTCTACTTTAGATGTTACCCTCTACCAAATGAATTCCAAGAGAATGAGGGATAATATCTATTGTTCCCCAAAAATATCACTCATTTTTGGGACAAAATTTGAACTATTTTGGTCCTACAGACCAAAATTGTCTCTTACATTTTCAAAATTTGTCTTGGGTATTCAAATTCCTCATTTTTCAAGCTTCTCAAAAATCTATGGACTCAGTAGGAAGAGAAATCTACGAACTCTGTAGGCTTAAATCTATGGACTCTATAGGCTTAAATCTATGGACTCAGCAAGAAGAGAAAATATATGGACTCTGTAGGCCAAGTTCAAAAGACTTCACAGGTTGATTTATACAGACTTGGTTTCTATAGACTCTACAAGCAGGTTCATTTCTACAAGTTTAAAGGGTTTTCTAGGCGGGTTCAACCAAAAGAATCAGTTTCTAACACTTGGTCATTTTTAGGATTGGTTGAGTGCTTTGGTTCAATCAAAAATCTCCATTGACAAGCATCTAAGCAAAGAAGGCTTGAATCATTGAACCATTGAACAACTTTGGTTCAGAGGTTCAACGAGTTCAAAGTTCAACCAATCGGTTCATTCACTTTGTTTCAACACTTTGGTTCATCTTTTGGTTTAACATCTTTTAGTTAAAAGTTTAGTTCAATCAAATGGTTTGTCAGTTGGGTCAAGGCTTTGTTTGAACTGTTGAACCAAAACTTGGTTCAATGGTTAGTTCAAACAAATGGTTCAAATGCAGGTTCAATTAAGTGGTTCATTCACTTGGTTCAAAGGCTTAGTTCATTCAATTGAATCATCAACTTGAACCATCGGCTTGAACCATCAGCTTGAACCATTTTGGTTCAAAGCTTGGTTTAATGAATTGGTTCAACAAAATGGTTCAACAAAGTGGTTCATCGGCTTGAACCATTGTGGTTCAACCAAGCAGTTCAACGTTTGGTTCAACCAAGTGGTTCAATCAAATGGTTCAACAGTTGGTTCATTGCCTTGGTTCAAAGGAGTGGTTTAAAGGAGAGGTTCAAATGTAAAAGTTCAAGAGAGCTCCTGAAGGACAAGTGCCCTTACAGAGGGCAGTTAGTAAATAAAAGTACCCTTCAAAAGGGTCATTTTCAAAGAAGGCCGTAAAGGTAATTCTTTCAGGTTTTGACTAAGGCAAGAAACAATTCCTTTGAACAAAAAGTCTGAAAGAATTCAAAGAAGCTAAAAGCAGAAAGCCCAAAGAAATAACCAAGGTAAATAGACAAAATAATTTTCGTAGACTTTTTATTCGTGGGAAATTTCTATGGAATTTTTGTCTACAAGAATTTACTTAGGGACAATGCCCGCAGAAATAGTCCACAGGAAAGCCGCGAAAGGCCCCTGAAGGACCCTGAAGGGCAGGTGCCCTTACGGGGGAATATTAGCTGCCAACATAAAGGACACTCCCTAAATTATAAGGGTCATCTTTCCTTTGGGAAGATGCCAAACAAAAAAGCTGAAGAAGGACCAAGAGGTGACGTGCCTGAAGACGTCAAATTCAAGACAACAAACTAGCTATTGAAAATGTAGTGACGAGTGCACGAACATCAATTTCAAAGCTCATAAAATAGCCTTTGATCCTTGTAATCTATAGAACTAAATGAATTCATAGGCTTTAATGCCAAGACCAATAGAAAATGACTAAAGAATAAAATAAAAAATTGAATCCAAGACTTGATTCAATTAACTAGAAAAGGAGGAACGATGAAGATAGGATCAGATCACCAAATGGACATTGAAAGTTACAAACTTTCAATAGCGTTACTTGTTTCTCCACATTGATAAAATAAAATAGGTAAATGCCCCTAAGTTCCAGCTTGTCTTCTTAATAGATTCCAATGCAACATGATGTGTTACTGTTCTCGAGTCCTTCTTGAAGAGGCTATATAAGGGACTCTCTTTTATTGTAAAAATATCTCTTTTTTGACAATCAGAATGAAAATCTACCCAAATTGAAAGGCATCACTGAGACTTTGAGCTCAGTTTGTTGATCATATTTTATTATTGGAATAAGAAAGTAAGTGACTTTTCAGACTTTGTGCTGTAATATCTTTGTTGTTGGGGAAACTGTTCTTATGTATTTTTCTTTGATATATTTTCTATTCCTTTAATTTAACAAGCAAGATTAGTGAAATTAGTCAGGAAGGTGTCCTAAAGATTCAACTGTAGAGAGAATTTATGCCCCCATAATTTCCTTTTATTGTGTTTTCCTTTCATTTCTATGTAAAGGACCTTGGGATGACTTTGTGCCCTCATTGTCCTTCGTATCTTACTCTTGAGCAATTCCGGTAGAGACTTTGTGCTGCATCTCAATTTTCTAGTTATTACATCTTTTGCTACATTTTTCTATTACTACCTGGAGCCTTCTTGTGGCTTGTTGAATAGTAATTCTCAAAGAAGAGGAGTGTTTTCTATCATTTTCCTTGAGTTTCTCCTTACGCATCATCTCTGAAGAAAGAGAGATGGATGGTTTGTCCTACCCTTGAGTATTATTTTCTATTTATATATATATATATATATATATATATATATATATATATATATAACATACCTATAGTGAACCTCCCCTTAATGAGAGGAGAGATCAGTCCCCTTTTGATGTGGTAAACCTACACATTTGGATGACTAATCTTCCTACTTTGGCTGATCAGACCTATTTTATTTATCAGTACACTAATCAACAAAATATTCAACCAATAGTTTTTGGTGACTCCACTAGGTAATATACCAATTATCCATTTATAATCTATCCATTCACCTCCACACCAATCGGGAAAGAATGCACAATTTAAAGCCTCAAGCTTCAAACTAAAGCAAGGTCAATTCTTTTCCATTTTTGTTTCACAATCTGGTAGATTGAAGGTATACACAAAGCCAGAGGGCTAAAGGTATCATTGACCCTATATTCAAGTTGGTACAACAAAGTGATTTTGATTTGTTTCCTTCACCATTTTATCTCCAATGAACCAAGATCTTTCCTCCTACTAAAGTCAGATCTCCATTGCCAGACGAAGTATCTACTTTTATTGTTGATAAAGCTTTGCCAATAATTACCCCTCTGAGATTTGTTATCACTCCTTTTCATAATCCTACAATGGTAGTTCAAGGCCCTTGGGGTAATGCTTTTGGTCCTCTCAATATTACTCCACCTCTACATGAGCTTCCATGCAGTTTAAGGAAGAATTTCCTCAAATTCTATGGTGATGGGAAAGTTCATCTTGATGAGCACATTGCAGCCTTCAGCATAGCTTGTGGAGTAATTAGAGTAGAATTTGAAGATGTAGCAATTAGGGTTTTTGTAGAAACATTACAAGGTGTTGCTATAGATTGGTTTTATCATCTACAGGATTAGTCAGTGACTAATTGGAATACTCTCAAAGATAAGTTTGAAGCTAGATTTAAACCTACAGAAGATGCACATGCACTTTTGGCTCAACTTACATAGATGAAGAAAGATCCTTATGAGCCTATGAGAGACTTCATAGCCAAATTTGACAAATTGAGAAATAGAATTCCTATAATTTCTCAAGCTATAGCTAAGAATATCAAATGTTTCTTCATTAATTCTCAGTTACCTGAAGTAAGTTTTCTCTTGAGACGTGATGGTCAAATAGATCTTTCTACAACTCAACTTTTGGCCACTGAGGTAGAAGATGATCTCATCTTAGTAGGGAAGATAAGAAGATATCCAAACAAAAATAGATCTTCATCATCTTCTGAATATGTATCTATATGCACCATTGATTGAATGGTGTAAAATCTAACAAATGAAGTGTTAGCCTTGAAAAAGCAAATGGCACAAGGAATGTCTTCTTCTCCATACAAAGATATGCCAAGAAGGACATTCCCAAATCAGTCATATCAGGGCAATGCTACTAGGAATCAAGGGCAATAGAATCACCTTCCTCACCCATAAGGGAAACTTTCCCTTAAAGCTCCTATAACCAACTCAGTAGTTGGATATTTGGAAACAGAACATGCTTTCTCTTTCCAACCTAAGTTTGAGCAAGAAAATGATGTTGATCTCCTTGAAGACAATCAATAAGAATAAACTGGTGACTCCCACATTGGTTTACTAAACTATCAAGATAAACCTAGAAGCAAAAGAGAGGCTATTGATGGATCATATGTAGTGTTTACCAGGTCAAAAAACCAATCAATCTAGCAAGTTGATAAAAATAAGATAGAGGAGCAACCTCAACCAACAATTACAATTACTAAATGTGGAACCCCTCTTCCTTTTCAGTCAAAGGATCCAGTGATAATCCAAAATGTAAGTACATCAATTTCACCTTCACCTTCTAATTTAATTTCACAAACCAGCCCTCCTCCCATCCCTCTTAAAACCCAACAAGTTGAAATTCCTTCATTTATACCTAGCTCAATTCAACTATTTGACATAATCGATCATGTCAAAAAGACAAAAATATAAATGTCTGAGTTTGAATATTTATAGTCCAATCCTGATCAATTGGATAGGTTGGTCCAATGTGTTAAGAACCAAACTATCTCTGCAAGACAAAAAGCTAAAAAGGTAAATCCTAATTCTCCAAAGAACACGTCTATTCCAAATAATCTAGTTATTACTCCCCTAGTTGTTCCTATAAAAATAGAACCTTTTTATGTTTCCCCGTTAGTAAATGGTTATCGGCTCAATAATTACATCATTGATTTTGGGGCATCTGACAATGTCATGCCTACTAAAGTAGCTGAGTCTCTGGGCCTCACACTAACCAAGACATTTGGGAGATGTGTCTCCATGGAGAATGAGCAAGTACCATTGCTGGGGCAAATTAAAGATGCCCAGTTTGCATTGGTAGCCTTTCCAGACAAGAGAATCAAGATGACTATCTTGGTGGCTGATGTCCCAGCATCCTATGGCATTTTTCTTGGATGAAATTTTTTCAAGGACGTGGGAGGAGAACTAAGCATGGACCTATCTAAAGCAAGGATCCCTATCCAAGGTGTAATTAAGAGATTGCTCCCTAAAAAGGAGGCAAAATACATGGTCACCCAAACATCATCTCCTACAGAAAAAATTCTATTTGAGTCTTCAGGAAGGGGTAATTATTTCTTTACCATAGAGGATGTTCATGTTTCTAATAATGAAAGTCTTGTAGCTAGCAATCTAGGATTCGATCCAAACAAGACTTCAGGAGAATTGGTAGAGCACAGTACAAGTAAGGATATTCCATCTCTAATGTAGAGAAATTTGATAGGAGATCAACTTCTGATGATGCTTCGATCCTAAAATCCAATGGCAGCATTTTTTCCACCAATGATGTAGTTGGGATTGTGTTGATATCTCCTCAAGGAGATATTCTTTCTTCATGCAATTTACAAGTTATCAATACCAATAACATAGCTGGATGCAAATCTCTATTGCTCAGATTGAAGATTGCTCAAGATGAAGAAGTCAAACTCCTTCACATCAAAGTTTTTCAAGAGTTTGATGTGGACAATCCAATCATATGATAGACTAAACTAGAAGAACAATCAATTACGGTAATGGACCGTGCTGCTACAAATCAAAATCAGGTAAAGGAATCCTTCACCAAGAGAGCAAGGAGTTATGGTTTCCAGTTTGAAGGCAACATCCTACCATGGGACAAGAAGAAGAAAAAGCCAAGGGGAAGACACAAAAAATCAGTTTCCTGGTGGAGAAATCCATTCACTCATCACCATTTCTGGGGGAAAAATGTCTTCTTGCTAGTTTATTAGAATAGAGCACTATTTTCACTATCTCCCAAGAAGAAACATCTAAAATACTTCAATTCTTGAAGTATCAAATCATTCCATCTGTACATATGTATATTCATATAGTTTTTAATTCTATTTTGTTTTGTTTGTTTCCTTTTTTGATGCCTTTCATTTTTGGGTAGCATGACTCCGTAGCCCAATGGTACACATGAAGACACTAGAGATTCTAGATTCTACTCCCTTCAATTCTTTTTACAATTGATAGAAGTTCCCCAACTGGAGCCAGTAGTTGTTCCCAAAAAATATCACTCATTTTTAGGACAACATTTGAACTATTTTGGTCCTACACACCAAAATTGTCTCTTCCCTTTTAAAAATTTGTCCTGGGCATTCAAATTCCTCATTTTTCAAGCTTCTCATAAATCTACGAACTCAGTAGGAAGAGAAATCTATGGACTCTATAGGCTTAAATCTATGGACTTAGTAGGAAGAAAAAATCTATGGAATCTGTAGGCTAACTTTAAAGGACTTCATAGGTTAATTTCTACAGACTTGGTTTCTACAGACTCTGCAGGTAGGTTCATTTCTATAGGATCAAAGGCTTTTGCAGGCAGGTTCAACCAAAAGAATTAGTTTCTAACATTTGGTCATTTTTAAGATTGGTTCAGTGCCTTGGTTCAATCAAAAATCTCTATCAGCAAGCATCTAAGCAAAGAAGGCTTGAACCGTTGAACCATTAAACCACTTTGGTTCAGAGGTTCAACGAGTTCAAAGTTTAACCAGTTGGTTCATTCACTTTGTTTCAACACTTTGGTTCAACTTTTGGTTCAACATCTTTTAGTTCAAAGGTTGGTTCAATCAAATGGTTTGTCAGTCAGTTCAAGGCTTTATTTGAACTATTAAACTAATACTTGGTTTAATGGTTTATTCAAACAAATGGCTCAAAGGCAAGTTCAATCAAGTGGTTCATCTGTTTGGTTTAAAGGTTCAGTTCATTCAATTCAACCATCAATTTAAACCATCGGTTTGAACCATTTTGGTTCAAATATTAGTTCAATGAATTGGTTCAAAAAAATGGTTCAACAGAGTGGTTCATTGGCTTGAACCATTTTGGTTCAACCAAGTGGTTCAACATTTGGTTCAACCAAGCGGTTTAATCAAACAGTTCAATAGTTGGTTCATTGCCTTGGTTCAAAGGAGCAATTCAAAGAAGAGGTTCAAATGTAAAAGTTTAAGAGAGCTCTTGAAGGACAAGTGCCCTTGCAGAGGGCACTTAGTCAACAAAAGTACCCTTTAGAAGGGTCATTTTCAAAGAAGGCCACAAAGGTAATTCTTTCAGATTTTGACTCAGGAAAGCAATAATTCCTTTGGAGAAAAAGTCTAAAAGAATTCAGAGAAGCTGTGGGCAGAAATCCTGAAGAAATAACTAAGGCAAATAGATAGAACAATTTCCATGGACTTTTTGTCCATGGGAAATTTTTGCAGACTTTTTGTCCGTGGGAATTTGCCTAGGGAAAAGCCTAGGGAAAATGCCTGTGGAAACAGTCTGCAGGAAAGCTGTGAAAGGCCACCGAAGGACCCCAAAGGGAAGGTACCCTTGTGGGGGACTCTCAACTACCAACTTAAAGGACACTCCCTGAAGCTAAAGGGTCATCTTCCCTTCGAGAAGATGGCAAACAAAAAAGCTGAAGAAGGATTAAGAGGTGACGCGCTCGAAGATGTCAAATTCAAGACAGTGAACTAGCCATTAAAAATGTAGTGACAGGCACGTGAACATCAATTTCAAAGCTCATAAAATAGCTATTGATCCTTGTAATCTATAGACCTGAATGCATTCACAGGATTTAAGGCCAAGACTAGCAAAAAATGACTAAAGAATATAACAACAAATTGAATCCAAGACCCGATTCAATTAACTAGAAAAGGAAGAACGATGAAGGTAGGATCAAATCACCAGATGGACATTGAAAGTTACAAACTTTCAATAACATGACTTATTTATTTGTATTTATAAAATCAAATGGGTAAATGCTCCTAAGTTCTAGCCTAGCTTCTTAACAGATTCCAATGCAACATGATGTGTTACTGTTATCGAGTCCTTCTTGAAGAGGCTATATAAGGGACTCTCTTTTATTGTAAAAATATCTCTTTTTTGACAATCAGAATGAAACTCTACCCAAATTGAAAGGCATCACTAAGACTTTGAGCTCAATTTGTTGATCATATTTTGTTATTGGAATAAGAAATAAAGTGACTTTTTAGACTTTGTGCTATAATATCTTTGTTGTTGGGGAAACTGTTCTTATGTCTTTTTCCTTGATATATTTTTTGTTCCTTTGATTCAACAAGCAAGATTAGTGAAATTAGTCAGGAAGGTGTCCTGAAGAGTCAATTGTGGAGAGACTTTGTGCCCCCATAATTGCTTTTTAGTGTGTTTTCTTTTCATTTCTGTGTAAAGGACCTTGGGACGACATTGTGCCCTCATTGTCCTTCATATCTTACTCTTGAGAAATTTAGGTGGAGACTTTGTGTTGCATCTCAATTTTTTGGTTATTACATCTTTTGTACATTTTGTTGTTACTACTTGGAGTCTTCTTGTGGCTTGTTAAATAGTACTTCTAAAAGAAGAGTGCTTTCTGTCATTTTCCTTGAGTTTCTCCTTTGATCTGTATGCATCATCTCTGAAGAAAGAGAGATGGATGGTTTGTCCTACCCTTGAGTATTATTTTCTATTTATATATATATAACATACCTATAGGGAACCTCCCATTGATGAGAGGAGAGATTAGTCCCCTTTTGATGTGGTAAACCTACACATTTGGATGACTAATCTTCCTACTTTGGCTGATCAAACCTATTTTGTTTATCAGTACGCTGATCGACAAAATATTCAACCAATGATATTGAAGAATGGTTAAACATGACACCTATAATAGTGGAACTCCTAAAAAAGTCATGAAAAATATAATGATATACTTCAAAGAGGTCAACATCACTATGTTATTTAATTTAAATGACACTCTATGAGATAGGAATGAATTCAAAGTTCACATGGACCACTTTAATTAGGTCATGAGAAAGAAAGTGGCAAAGTCCAACATGGACAAAGAATAGGTAGTGATCAAACTCTCTACACAATCTACTATGATCATTAGTTATGTTTTAGAGTTTAATGTGTCCATGAGGTCCCAAATCTAACTTTATCAGAGACTATAGGCCCAATCAAATGTGATCTTTTAAGATCCACTGATAAATTTGGCCAAGCTAGACTAAGAGTTTGACCTAGTAACATTTGTCTTGGCTACCAGGGAGGCAAATACAAACATTTAATAGGTGTTTCATTGATGGATCCTCCATGTATCAATTAGGTGGGCCATAAAATAAATTTTATAAAAAGTGGAGGATATTTTTTTATAATTAATATAGTTGTAACAAACCTTGGTAGGCCATCATGGCCTAAGATGGGAATCTCATGCTACTTAGAGGTGATCCACATCCTTATCTATAAATTTTAGACTAGGTCCCATTATAAGAGGTTAGCATTTTTTGGTCCTAAAATGTTATTGGAATTAAGTCAGGACTTCACCTACTTTTTTCTACTTCATTTGGATTGTAAATGTCTACCATGATAGGCACTTTTTATAAATGAAATCATTTTCTATGAATACAATTCTATTTTTTCTAATAAATTAGTTGTTCATTTACTATTGTGTCACCCATTTCCAATTTCAAATTAATGCTAATGATAGATAATTTAACAATTATCTTGATATAAAATGAATGTGGTGGTTATAATTTGTGGTGTTGCTCTAACCCATTTATAAACCCTTCTAATTATATTTTGTAACCTATGTAATCTATGTATCTATTTCGAGATTATGTTTAAATTAATTGTGTGTTATTTGATATAGGTTCTTTGAGTATTGATATTTAGTGAGGGTTTATGAATTAAACATATCCTTATATTTCCTTAGACTTATTCCCTTGTGTGAAACTAATATAGAACCCTTTATAAAACTCAATGTACAATGGTATAGCTATGACTAGTCACTTAGCTTGATTCTTGAAGCATTATCACCTTTTAGGCCTAGAAACACTCTTTTATACCCTATTTTCCTCTTTTTATGTTTATTTTATATCCTAAAAAAATCCTTGATTTAAAAATTGGTGGGATAGACTTATGAGTAAATGAAAAATATAAGTATATTCAATTTATAGCTAAACCAAAGTGCAATTACACACATCTAGAAAAACTTCAATAGCAACAATCACTTCTCTATGAGTATAAAAGGTTAAATTACTTGATCCTTGGATTAAACTAGCATCGGTCATAAAATTAATAAGGGGATACTTTATCTAATGCATTGTCTCCCACTTTCCTCTTAAAATAACTCAATCCCATGAATACCTTCTAGGGTAGAAAGTATTTTGGGGTAGACAATAGGTGTAACCACATAATGGGTTTACTATAAGTAAGTCCAAGCCAATTGAGTGTTTCTAGACTCAAATATACATCACCCATAATAAAATGAATCCTACCATTGTAAATGGATCTATATTCTATCCACATCATCAAAAAATAATTAATAATATTAATACCCACATCATGAAAATGATACCAATAATTTTGAAGTGAAAAAATAAATATTTATAATTAAATATATAAATTTTATTATAGTGCATATGTACATGAACTAGTATCATGCCTTTTGAATTTGAAAAAAGCATAAATTTACATGAACCAACATATGTACCCCAAATCAATGCCAAATGATATATAATTTCATGCATATATATGATCAACTATAATTATATATGAAACCTATAAGTCATGTTCCTGTAACTATTTTTCATATTCATCTAAGTGTTTATAAATTTGTACCTGAGTATCTATAAATTGGGATCATACATGTCATATTCCCCCATAATCTATGTTAGTGTGTTTATATATGTCATATTTTTTATTTATGAATTACTTTAAATCTTTAAAACCTATATTATTTTCTATAATCTAATTTTTAGACTCATGGATAATTCCCCCATTCTAAGATGAGGGATGTAGTCTATAAGTTATTCATCTCAAAATAAGAGTTAATTATATCATATGATAAAGGTATAATCATGTCAACATGTGGAGAGTATTTTATCAAAGTATAGTTTATTTCATCATGGCATGTATGAAACATATGTAATGTGAATCATACATGTGTAATATATAGATAGATATAAAAATGAAGCATGATATAAAGTAACCATATATGAATAATATTACATATTAAAATTTCATGATGTGGATAAGGTATTCACTAATCAACCACAATAATAAAAATAAAAAATGTCACACATTGTCATGAAATATCACACATGAGGTTAAGGGCCACATACAAGGGACATGAACATGTCATAATAAACAAGGATAAATTCAAAATACAAAGTAAATAAAATTTCATAAACAATGGACATAAGGATATTACACACACAAGGCCAAGTGGCTACATAAAATAATTAATAAATGTCTATCCTGTCATCCAAAAAAGTTACAACATGTAAATAATATAGAATTAGTGGAAATTAGTCTACACCATCCATATGTATAAATGACACATCATAATAAATTATCATATCCTTATAACATAATGTAATATATGAGTAACTAGAGATATAGTTTCAAGATATGTAGCTAAACATGGTAGAGAGATCGTGTGTGTGTGTGTGTGTGTGTGTGTGTGTGTGTGTGTGTGTGTGTGTGTGTGTGTGTGTGTGTGTGTGTGTGTGTGTGTGTAACATGTGAAATTTAACATGCAAAATAAGATTCCCCTAACATCAACATGGCCACTAGGTAGAAGAGAGTCCAACATATATTAATACATGTATAATATCTATGTCCTACATCAAAATCATATAACTCATGAAATTTATGTGTGTATGAAATCTATTATACTATCTACCAAAATATGTGATAAATAATGTATGTAAATAAGCAAACTAGCAACTTGTGTCATGATCAAGTCACAATTTTTATTTTTAAGAATATTTTGAATATTTTTGTTTTTTTTTGAAATATTTGTTTATTTTTACATATTTTATTTTATTTTTTTTAATATTTAAGTGTTCAAAATTTAAAACAAGCAAGTTAGTTATCCCATCAATTGGAGGACCATAGTGACTACATGTATCACAATAATGGAAGGGTGACTTTTTGTGAACAGAAAGTGCTACATGTTGATGAATTAGATTATTAAAAAGAACCATGTTCTATAATGTAACTAACTTCATTGATACTTATATAATTTTTATTAGGAGGTGTAGTTATAGAGGTGTAAGACTTGGTGGGGTCTATTTTATATTAAGATCATTTATTAATACTTGTGTTCACTATAGAACATATTCAACATCTATGATACTTCCTTATGACACACTATAGAATTTGAATACATTTTTAAACTTTAAATAGATCTATAATGTGAATATCATTGTCTATGAGGGTGTACTATTCTCCTTAAAATTATTTGTATATAAATATCCTACATAGATGGAATAATTTACTCTATAATATCCTCCTAAATAGTGTTAAAATCAACTGTGATGGTGGTGGGGGAAGAGGAGATACCACTAACTATAGATGGTATTCATAAAAAACACATGAAACTATAACCACCTTATTATAATGTATTTATTTTATAAATAACTATACTTTGGATATCTCTATGTGGATATTCAATATCTAAGGGCATCATAATAGCATGTCAAATACCTATGTGCTTGATAATACTAGGAATAAAATATACATTATCACTAAACTAAAGTAAATGAATAATATTATATGCCCAAGAGTGTTATGTATATTTCCACTGAATGCTTTAACTACCTTTGAAGTATTTTTTAACTGCTTTTTTTGTGTATCCAAGAGTGCGAATAAGTGTCATTATACATGTTTTTTCACTTGACACATTGTCTATCATGAGAATGTGTATGAGTATTTTGTTTATATAAGCCTAAATAAAGAGTGAATTTATTTATTTATCATTATAAAAAATATCACTATCATTAAATGCGATTATAAGATGTGGTGTTGATGCCCATCTAAATGTACTATTAATACCATCTAATCGAATTCCATATGTCCAAGGAGGAGTATGTGTATTTATTTCATTATGTAACTTTAAATTATCATTAATTTATATTGTATCATGATTTGTAAATAGATTATTGAATATTTTCAAGTTTGATTTTTAATTTTTATACTGCCTAGCTTCCTATGTGATTATGTTTAACTTAAAATTATTTTCATAAATATGATATTGTATCGTATGCCTTAGCTTGTAACATTTTTAAAAAAAATTATAATACATATATGATACTCATAATACAAATTATTATAGAATCCCATATTTAAGGTTTATTCTTATCAACCTATAATGGTAAAGGGAGATATATAAGATTGCATTGAAGTTACTTTTGTAACAAAATATGAGGAGGTGATGGTAACCATGAAAATTATCTCCTTGGTGGAATTTTTAACTGAAGATTATTCTTTGGTTTTGATATTTAATTGATTTCTATTTTACTTCATTATTAATTTAATTATATTTTACCTTGTATCTTTATTTTATTTTAAGCTTATTGTTTGATGTTGTAGGAAAATTTGGTGCATACATAGGTTTTTCAAATCTACAAGTAGGAATTCTCATTAATTCACTATATGGAATAACTCATTTAAATATTTGAATTTTTTGAACATGATAGACTCATTAATTTGTGCTATAATAATTTATGGGAAGATATATCATAACTTATTGTCTACCATAGAACTGGTTATTTTATCTAACATATTAATATGTTGAAGAACATATTCACTGAGTGGCTCATTGCACCCTTACTTTAGTTTATAAATCTATGCATAACATAAGTTTTCAATGATGGAAATAAATAAGTGTGCTTTAAATTAATCTACCAAAGGCTTGAATTCTTAAATTAATTATAGAAGAAGATAATAGAACCATCATAAATCATATTTTTTGAGGCTTCATGTAAATAACTTGGTTAATAATGTTTCATTATCATATATTACAAAAATGCTACATGAAATGATAAAATATATTATCTAGTATAACCTTTATCTTCATAGAGTGTAATCTTAGGAGTTGCACATCCTAATAGTAAGAGCTAATATAGTATCTCAAGTTCCAAATAATTATGAATAAAAGTATGGGAATTCATTAAATGACTACCTCTAGAGAAACATTTCTCTAGTTGAAAAACCTTAACAAGTAAGGTTCTAACATTTCTCCTAAGGGAATATGCATTAGGCAAGGTTGTTGATGGACCATGGATAGTAATAAAAGGATGTTTGTATGTTTCATATGTATAAATAGTTAGATTAATATTTTGTAATCTATATGATGCCCCCATACCTAGGGATGATATTAAATATGTAACTAAATGTGTTCATATAGGAGTAGAAAGTGAGACACCTAAAATGGAAGTATTAACAACTCAAAAATGAACTACTTATTTTCTTACCTAAGATATTACAAGTTTATCTTGATGTGAAGTCATAGATGTTATGAGCAATTTGACAAACCTACACACATATTTAGGATTTTGGTGAAGTCATTAATGAAAATTGGATAATTATTTAACTTTATCAAGATCTACCCTATTAATCTCATTTGGGATCAATTATATTGAATCCTTTAAGATTATATTGATTATTATGTTTAGTTTCATTATCTTTATAGTCATGTTAATCATCAACTTCTATGTAGGTTTTAGTTGTTATGTTATAAAATTGAGAAAAATCATCTATATTATCCATTTTAAAAGAGACCAAATAAACACAAATATGGTCTATATGTATTACACTTAATGAATCACTACACCTTAATGGAAAAGGGAGGTATAATTATTGTGTGGCATAAGAGGGAATCATGGAAATGGGCAAAGAGAAAGAGAGAATGGGTGTAAAAAGGAAGGGTGTGCTTCATTTGTAGGCTCTCTGATATATTGATCTTGGTTGTAAATAATGAACAAGGACCAAATGGCATAGGTATATGGAGGATTCTACCATCCTATAGCTACGTTATCTTGTTTCTAATTTATATTGATATTAACTTCTTGTGGATAACCAATCGCTGATGTAGTATATAATTAAACTATCAAAAGGCTTCCTATCATTGAAAATAAAAAAACCCATGCACTCTTGATATAATTATTAGGTACATGTAATCTGAAGTCTATAAATAGTGGTCTATATTTATTATTAGACCATTTTACATCACACTATGGATTAAGTAAAACTAATAAATTATTTCCCCAAAATAAATCCTATGAGTTTATCAACTACCTAAACAAATTTATAGAAATAAGATTATATTGATTATTATGTTTAGTTTCATTATCTTTATAGTCATGTTAATCATCAACTTCTATGTAGGTTTTAGTTGTTATGTTATAAAATTGAGAAAAATCATCTATATTATCCATTTTAAAAGAGACCAAATAAACACAAATATGGTCTATATGTATTACACTTAATGAATCACTACACCTTAATGGAAAAGGGAGGTATAATTATTGTGTGGCATAAGAGGGAATCATGGAAATGGGCAAAGAGAAAGAGAGAATGGGTGTAAAAAGGAAGGGTGTGCTTCATTTGTAGGCTCTCTGATATATTGATCTTGGTTGTAAATAATGAACAAGGACCAAATGGCATAGGTATATGGAGGATTCTACCATCCTATAGCTACGTTATCTTGTTTCTAATTTATATTGATATTAACTTCTTGTGGATAACCAATCGCTGATGTAGTATATAATTAAACTATCAAAAGGCTTCCTATCATTGAAAATAAAAAAACCCATGCACTCTTGATATAATTATTAGGTACATGTAATCTGAAGTCTATAAATAGTGGTCTATATTTATTATTAGACCATTTTACATCACACTATGGATTAAGTAAAACTAATAAATTATTTCCCCAAAATAAATCCTATGAGTTTATCAACTACCTAAACAAATTTATAGAAATAAGATTATATTGATTATTATGTTTAGTTTCATTATCTTTATAGTCATGTTAATCATCAACTTCTATGTAGGTTTTAGTTGTTATGTTATAAAATTGAGAAAAATCATCTATATTATCCATTTTAAAAGAGACCAAATAAACACAAATATGGTCTATATGTATTACACTTAATGAATCACTACACCTTAATGGAAAAGGGAGGTATAATTATTGTGTGGCATAAGAGGGAATCATGGAAATGGGCAAAGAGAAAGAGAGAATGGGTGTAAAAAGGAAGGGTGTGCTTCATTTGTAGGCTCTCTGATATATTGATCTTGGTTGTAAATAATGAACAAGGACCAAATGGCATAGGTATATGGAGGATTCTACCATCCTATAGCTACGTTATCTTGTTTCTAATTTATATTGATATTAACTTCTTGTGGATAACCAATCGCTGATGTAGTATATAATTAAACTATCAAAAGGCTTCCTATCATTGAAAATAAAAAAACCCATGCACTCTTGATATAATTATTAGGTACATGTAATCTGAAGTCTATAAATAGTGGTCTATATTTATTATTAGACCATTTTACATCACACTATGGATTAAGTAAAACTAATAAATTATTTCCCCAAAATAAATCCTATGAGTTTATCAACTACCTAAACAAATTTATAGAAATAAAAATATATATTATAACCATTATAATAAAAAAAATTATGCATGGAAATTATTAATTTAATTCAAACACATTGCGTAAAATATAAATCCTGGAAAAACTCTCAATAAAACCCTAAAATAGATGATTAGATTTCTCTTTAGTATATAAGAATCATGAATTATGTTGGTGTATTATTAGTGATATCATGGTGATGTCATGGAGGTGTCCTTGTGATTCGATGAAGTGCTTTGTTAGCCTAAGTAATAATGACAAAGTGTGCAATGTGTTTGTCTTAGTGTGCTTGAAGTTAGTTTGGTTGATCTTCAGTTTTGGCATGATTAGAGATGTATAAGGATGAGTATGGTGATTGTATCATGCAAAAAATGTCCCTAAAATGTTATATATCCTTTAATATTTTTTTTATATAAGTGGAATTCATTTGATAGTCCATAGTTTTCATCTAGATAGTTTGGGTCTAGTGGCTAAAAATTTGACTAGGCTATTTGTTGACATCACCATTACCACATGTGGATGAGTCAGAGGGAGTTGGTCATATAGTTTTGATCACATTGGACCCTATTTGATATGAACTAAATATTATGCCATGCACCTAAGTGTAGTTAAAGATATATGGGTGAAAATTTGGGATCACAATCATTTTGACTGTGTTTTCTCATACTTAGCCAAATGTGCAATGTGGCAAGAAGAGCCAAGTAAGCATATTGATGAATTTATATCTCACATGTGTGGACATTTCAGGAGAAGGTGACAATATGGGTTTGTTAATTTATTTTCATAGTTGATTTATGATAAGTTTTATATCATGTATTGAAGCATGTGAAAAGTTATGTAGGAGAAAAGTTGGCCTCCTAGATAAGTTTTAAGCATAGTTGGTTCTGTGATAGAAGATTTTAGATAAGGAATTTTAATGGTGTTATATCTTGCACACACAAAGGTTTTAGGAGTATTTTTTTATATGGTTGGATTCCCATATAAAAGGTGTTCATATGGTGCAAATGTGAGGTCATGAGATTGATCAAGGCAAAAGATATATATGTGCAAAGTAGGCTTTCCAAGCATATTGTAGTTAGTCCCCATAGTCAATTTGCATGATGTTAAATATCTAGACCTAGTGGAGATACAATGGTCTATGGTATTTCATACTTATAATATTAAAATGATTTAATATGATAATTGTTTAGCAAAGATAAAGATCAAGCATCTTATAGAAGATCAACAGAGCATGTGTGTTATAAGATGTCAGGAAGCAATGAGATGGCAAGAAGTGGACATTGTTTACTAACTGAGTAAAGGTAAATTGTAAATATCTAATTATGATTGGGTATTTGTATATATTGATTTAATCAACAGAGCATGTGTGTTATAAGATGTCAGGAAGCAATGAGATGGCAAGAAGTGGACATTGTTTACTAACTGAGTAAAGGTAAATTGTAAATATCTAATTATGATTGGGTATTTGTATATATTGATTTAATGGTGAGTATTTTTATTTAAATACCTGGTTGATTCATAGACATCATTGGTGTGTAATGAATTAACATTCTAAGGGTGCACGAGATGAAATCAAAGTGAATGAGGTTTAAAATTTGAGAATTGGTGCCTATGAATTAAAGATTAGAATAGATATACATTTTTTATTTTACCTAATTAATGTAGGATATGCTATGATATCATAGTGTTCAATGTTTAACTATGATCGTTGACATTTGAATATTTGAATTTTCTAAAGGAAAAGACTAGTGTCTAGTTTTTCAGCCATATCTTTCGATCCAAGTATAATTTGATAGTGTAATTAAAAAAACATGTAGAGGATTCTAAGAAACATTTGGAAAAATGAGTTTGAATATCTATAAGTGTGTGCAGACAAATTTATTGAGCTTTAAAGCTGACTCTATGTGTGTGCATGGTCTGTAAGTGACTTTAGAAGATTTTTGAGCTTATGTAGATGTTGTTTCAATGTTTCATGGTGAATTATTTATTTATGAGTGTTGTATACTCCATGAGGATGATATGGGTGAATTTTCAATGTTTGAAAAATCATATAAAGTATGAACAAAGGTTTTTATGGCGATTGTGTTTTCATTTATAATGACTGTGTACAAAGAAGTGTTTGAGCTAATTAGGATTTAAAAAAAGAGTGTCTTGGCAACTATGATCATTTGAGGATGCCAAAAGGGTCATGTGGAATGGATCCATGTTGTTTTAATATGTTCATTTGTTTTTGGTTTGCTTAGAGATGTGTCAAAGAGCTAAATGGACCTCCATATGACCTAAAAGTGACTTAGGCTTATTTGAAAGTGGATTGTGCTTGAGTGTGATCCATGTGAGATGACTTAAGGGTGAAGGCATGGTTTGTGGCTCATAATGAAATATTGTGAACTTGTTAATTCATGATTTCTATATATATAGTGAAAACAAATGTGTTGATTTATAGACTTCTATGTGTGACTTGTGAGAGAGTTATGAAGTGAAGGATAATTAGTGTGCCTATTGGTTGATTTCATGAGTATAACACTTTATTGACTATGTATATGACCTATACATCATGTTCCTAATGTCAAAATATTGAACTTGTTGTTAGGTTTTGGAGCTAAAAGCTTCATTGATGCAAACATGGAAGACGTTGCTGAGTGTCACAATAACTGACATCGATCAGGCTAACCAACGTTGGTCAGGTCAACCATAGTCGGTCAGGGTAGTCGACATCGGGTAGAGGTGGATAAGAAGCTACCGACATCAGTCATGGATCGGCCGATGTTGGTCATCCCCAGATAGATAGCAACCAGTGTCGGTCGCCTGTGCAGTTTTAGAATTATTAGTTACATGAAAAATTTGTTTAATGAACCGATTGTTTGCATGTAAAGACTAATTTTAGTCTTGGAGCTGCATTTATAATTAGTGTAATTAGGAAGTCTAATTATTGTTTGTATGGGATATATATAATAGACTCATGGGGTTGTATTGTAATTTTTAGAATTAGAAGGGTTCTATCCAAGGGAGAATCATAAGGACTTGGTGAGGTAAGGACAAGGAAGAGATCCTTCTGATTGTAAGATCTAGGTTTGCAGGTGTACAAGACCAAGTTGATCTACAAGTTGTGTAAGATCAGGGGAGATCTACATGGTAAGTAAGATCAAGTTGATTTGCAGGTTGTTGCAAGATCAAGGGAGATCTACTTGGAGTACTTTGAGTACTTGTTTGACTGGCAGTATTGTTACTGACCAGTGGAGGGTACAACTCTGTGTTTGAGTTGTGGTTGTAATTGGTTTTGAGAGAAAGAACTCTTGAGGGAGAGTTACTGGTATGCCCAAGAGGTGTTGGAAGAGTGTAATCTCTTTATTGTATTTCCTTTTAGATGAGTTGAATATAAGCTTGTATTGTCTCTCAAATTTTGTGTTGTTTCTGATTTCTAGTTACTTGTTACTTCTGGTTAAATTCCATGTTTAGTTACTTATACAAGGTAATCAATTGTGCTCCTAATCCTGACAAAGTGGTATCAGAGCTATGTTTGCTATAGATCCTGACAAAGTGGTATTAGAGAGGGGTTGCAGGTTCATCAGAGCCTAGTTTAGAATAGGTTTGTATTTATTGATTACAGGTCACTCTTAGGGGTTTCTGATTGAGTGGGAGTAAAACAATGGTAGAAGAAAGTAAGCTAAGAATGGAGAGATTCAATGGCAAGAATTATCAATTATGGAGGATGTAGATAGAAGATTATCTATATCAAAAATATCTGTACTTACCATTGGGTGGGGTTGCAAGCAAGCCCACATATATGAAAGATGAAGAATGGAAGGTTCTTGATCAGAAGGCTCTGTGATCTATAAGGTTGAGCCTGGCATCGTCTGTGATTTCCAAATTATCATAGGCTAAGACAATGGTAGAGTTAATGGAATCTTAGGTAAATTTATATGAAAAACCCTTAGCTTCAAATAAGGTATTTCTTATGAAGCAATTATTTAATTTGCAAATGTTGGATGGTGGATCGGTACACATTCATCTTAGTGATTTCCATGGATTAGTAAATCAGTTAGTTTCAATCAATATTGTTTTTGATGATGAAATTAAGGATCTCTTAATCTTATGTTCATTACCTAAAATTTGGGATAGTTTGGTAATGGCAGTTAGTAATACTACGTCTGCTTCAAATATCTTGAAAGTTAATGATGTTGTTAGTGTAATCTTGAATGAAAAAATTCATAGGAAAAGCATAGGTGAATCATTATGTAATACTTTAAGTGTTGAAAGTAGGGGAAGGCAAAGAGAGAAGATCAAGCAAGGGAAATCAAGGTCAAAGATAGGTAGGAGATCCAAATCTAGGTATGGCAAAATAATTTGTTGGAATTATGGAAAGGCAGGGCACATAAAGAAAAATTATAGGTTGGTTGAAGATCAACATGAAGGAAATGAAGAAGTAGATATTGTAGATATTTTTACACAGGATGCTCTTGTATGTTCCTTGGATAAAGTGGAATCTTGGGTTTTAGATTTTGGTGCCTCTTTCCATGCAACCCCAAATAAAGATTTTTTTCATGAATATGTCCAAGGAGACTTTGGAGAGATTTATTTAGGGGATGGTAAGCCTTGTCAAATGGTTGGCAAAGGGGAAGTGTGACTAAAATTGTAGATGGGAAACACATGGGTGTTGAAGGTGGTCATGCATGTCCCAGTCCTGAAGATGAGTCGAACTTTCATAGGAAAGTTGGGTGATGAGGGATGCACAGTAACTTTCACAAAAAAATCTTGGAAAGTTTCTAGGGGTGCACTTAAATTAGCATGTGGTAAGAAAGTAGGTACTCTTTATCTATGTACTTGTATTACTGATTCTCCTTCTAGTTTATCTACTTCAGATGTAGATGTGAAGATGTGGCTCTATAGGCTTGGTCCCATGAATAAGAAGGGGATGCATGTTCTTAAGAGGAAGTCTGATGTCTTTGACAAACTTAAGAACTGGAAAGCCTTAGTTTTCATGGAGGAGATGATGGACAGAGATCAGCTCAAGGGGCTAAATAATTTTGATTAGGGTAGTTTGGATAAGGTTATGATCTAAAGTGAGCTCACGGGTAAAAAGTCATCACTCAAAGGAAAACATAGTTACTGACATCGATCAGGTGGAACTGACGTCAAACAGGTAGGAACCGATGTTAGTCATGTGTAGACCATAATCGATGGTGTCAGGTAGGTGGCAACTGATGTTAGTCAGAGAACCAACATCGGTGACCAGGTGGACACTAATGTTGGTAAGGGAACTGGCATTGGTGATCAGGTGGGATTGACATCAGTTGGGTGTAGACTAGGGTCAACTAGAAAATGGATTTTGGGTAGATAGAAAGCTGTCAAGGAGTCTCAAATGCCCATGAGGAGGACTAAAAGGGTAAGTAAGCCTTAAATTCATTATTCCCCTTCTTTAGAATACTTATTTCTCATTAATGATCAAGAACCAGGATGTTTTAAAGAGGTAGAGCAAGTAGAATCCAAGAAATACTAGGAGCATGGCATGAATGAGGAAGTGGATTCCTTGGAAGAGAACCAAATGGGAGATTTGGTAGAGTTGTCAGCCAGAAAGAAAGCACTAAAAGATGAATGGATTCCTAGGTTAAAGAAGAGAGAGAATGGACATGTGAGATGGAAGGCCAAGGTATATGGTCTTGAGTAGGCTACAGGACAATGGAGGTTTGATAGGTGTATGGGAAAGCATGGCTTTAGTCAATGTCAATGTAAATGTTGTGTTTCCTTTACCAGGTTGGATAATATTAGCTACATTATCCTGTTACTGTATGTTGTGTGTATGCTTGTTGTAGGGTTACACATGCAGGGAGTTGTTGAGCTAAAGGTAAAGTTAGTTCAGAGGTATGTCATGAAGAATTTGAGAGCAGCAAAATTCTTTGGCATGATTATTCCTAGAGATAAGGAAGATCACAGGTTGATGTTGTCTCAGGATGATTGTGTGAATAAGGTAGTGGTGAGGTTCAAGATGTAGGATGGATAACCAGTTAGCACACCTATGGATGGACAGTTCACAGAACAGTGTCCCAATTCACATGATGAGGTTAAGTGCATGGTATGTACTAAACCTAATATTACTCAAGTAGTGGGAGTTGTTATCAAGTTTGTGGCTAATCCAAGAAAGGACCACTAGAAAGCAGTTCAGTGGATTCTCAGGTATCTGAGAGGGACCAGTAGCAGGTATACATGCTATGTAGGGTCAAGCACTTTTCTACATGGGTATGTAGATTCGGATATGGCAGGTTACTTGGATGACAAGAGAAGCACCACAGGATGTGTGGTGGTTGGTCTTCAAGATTAACCTTGAAGAGGGATACAAGCCAGGTTACAAATTAGATGATGTATAGGTATAGGTATAGGAGTAGCTATTTATCTCCAAGTGGGAGATTGTTAGGTTGTGGAGCTAAAATCTTCACTTATGCAAACATGGAGGAGGTTGTTGAGTGTCACAGTAATTGACGTCGGTCAAGCCAACTGACGTCGATCACGCCAACTGACGTCGATCAGAGGTGGATAGGAAGCTGTTGACATCAATCATGGCTAGGCTGACATAGGTCATCTCTAGATAGATAACAACCAACGTCTATTGCCTGTGTAATTCCAGAATTGTTAGTTACATGAATAATTTGTTTAACGAACCGGTTGTTTGCATGTAAAGACTAATTTTAGTCTTGGAGCTATGTTTCTAATTATTGTAATTAGGAAGTCTAATTATTGTTTGTATGGGATCTATATAATAGACTCATGAGAATGTATTTTAATTTGTAGAATCAGAAGGGTTCTATCCAAGGGAGAATCATAAGGACTTGGTGAGGTAAGGACAAGGAAGAGATCCTTCCGATTGTAAGATCTAGGTTTATAGGTGTGCAAGACCAGGTTGATCTACAAGTTGTACAAGATCAGTGGAGATGTACATGGTAAGTAATATTAGGTTGATTTGTAGGTTGTTGAAAGATCAAGGGAGATATACTTGGAGTACTTTGAGTACTTGTTTGACTGGCAGTATTGTTACTAACTGGTGGAGGGTACAACTTTGTGTTTGAGTTGTGGTTGTAATTGGTTATGAGAGAAAGAACTATTGAGGGAGAGTTAATGGTACACCCAAGAGGTGTTGGAAGAGCGTAATCTCTTTATTGTATTTCCTTTTGGATGAGTTGAATACAAGCTTGTATTGTCTCTCAAATTCTGTGTTGTTTCTGATTTCTAGTTACTTGTTACTTCTGGTTAAATTCCATGTTTAGTTGCTTATACAAGGTAATCAATTATGCTCCTAATCCTAACACTTGTAACTTAAGTATATGAAAAGAAGTATGATTGTGCATATGAGGATAGTTTGAGTGAAAAAGGAGAGAGATTGTGGAATACCTATGTGAGAGGCCTAATTAAGATAGAGAGAGTTTGTGCAAGGGTAAGATAAATAGAGATCCATCATCAAGTGTTGAATACATAATTTCTAAGGTGTAGGTTTTCAATAAAGGGTCTAAAGGACTTGGTCTTCCTTAGGGGTAGTCACTCATTTTGAAATAGGTGTTTCACTAAATACCTTTAGTCAAGAGGATATGATCAAGGTTAGCTGGTCTAAAGGACTTAATCAGTCTCATGTTTGTAATTTATTATAAGATAATAGTTCATTTATATTTTAAGATTGAGAGTGGGTTTTATTCCCCATGATATTTTCCCACATGAACTATGTGTTATGTGTTTGATCTTATGTATACATTAAATGTATGAGCTCTCTTATTAATGTTGCTTGATCAAGTTGATATATGCTGACTATTTAATAGTGTAAAGGACTAAAATTGAAATTAAAATATCTAGGTTGACTGATTCACCCCCCCCCCCCTTAGTGATTGTACCTCTAATAGTTGTTATCAAATCTAGTCCTTTGGTAAAGGTTTAATAGCTTTAAGGTGATCAAAAGTACAATATAGGTAGTCATTAAGGAGGTTTCTCTACTAAGCAAGCACCAATGTTCAATGGATCCAATTATTATTTTTGGAGTGTGAGGATGGGGACATAAATTATGTCCTTAGGATTTTATGTATGATATTATGTTTTAGATGGTTATGTTTCTCCTGATATTCCTCCATCTAGTGTTGCAGACAAGAATTTGTTTGAGAATAATTCTAAGGCAATGAATGCCATCACTTATGGTCTTATAGATATTAAGTTAACCAAAGTAATCCACTACACATAGACCAAGGAAATATGGGATAAATTGAAGATTATTTTTGAAGGAGATTCAAAGGTTAATCTTGATAAGTTGTAGACTCATAGAAGGAAATTTGAAACTATCAAGATGAATGAATATTATACTATGACTTCCTTTTTATAGAGAGTTGATGAGATTGTTAACATCATCAGAGGTCTTGGAGAGAACATTGAAGAGAATACTATTGTTAAAAAGGTATTTAGGTCTCTATCCCCTAAGTTTTATTTGAAAGTATTTATTATAGAAGAGAGTCATGACCTTACTCAGTTGAAGATGGATCAATTGAATGGTACCCTTACTACCTATGATATGAGGAAGAATGATGATATATCACTAAATAAGGAAAAATATTTCAAGACTAAATGATGATAGATAATAAGTTATAATGTAATAAAATCAAGTAGGATGACATTCTTGATATAGATGAATATTAAGTAATTGATTTGATTTCAAGGAAATTGAGAACAGGTTCGAGCAAGTATAAAGGTTAACTGCCTTTCAAATGATCAATTGTGGTGAGATAGGACATTTTGATAATAAGTGCCCTCATAATTATAAGAAAGATGATGATGAATAGCATGTTCAAGGTCATGATGATGGAAAGATATCATTCAAGTTTGATAAAATCAAGAAGGGATTTACAAGGTTTGATAACAAAAAGTACTTCAAGGATAAAAAGAGTTTCTACACCAACAAAGATTGTATCTCATCAGATGAGAGTGAAGAAAGTGACTCAAAGTATGATCATGAAGATAATGGTCCTATTGAATATAGATCCATTTTCATGGTTGAAGAAGTAAGTTTCTCACATCAAAAGTATTTTACTTGGATTGATTCAAATGATGATGAAGATGAGGTGGAATATGAGATTGCATTGACAAATGCTCATGAAGAAATAAAAATTGATAAGAAGATTAATAAGAAGACAAAATCTAAACTCAAGGACTTTAAGGAATAATTTAGTGTGTTTTAGGCAAGAATGGATGAAGATGCCAAAGAGCATGAAGATATGGTCAAGCATCTCAGTTGTTAATTAGAAGTCTTATCTATAAGCTTGAAAGCTAAAGAAGATGAGTGCTTAAGGTATGATTTTGAGATTGTGTCTTTAAAATATGAATTAGATAAGTCTTAAAATAAGATAAAATCATTTGTCAAGTTTGATAAAATTTATAATGATTTGGATTATCCCTTAAAGATTCAAAATTCATTTAGTAACATATCTAGATTGGGTTTTAATGAATATCCCAAAGTTACTTCTCAAGTTGACATGAATGTCAATGAGAACAAGGTGAATCAACCTTTATATGTAAATCATTAGACAAGGAATGAAGGTGATGGCAGAATGAATAAAAATTAGATTAGATAGCCAAATGCCATGAGGTATGCAAATTTCAATGTTTATTATTATACTTGTAATCAATTTGGTCATAGAGCTAGAGAATGTATAAGACTTATTAAGAATAAATTTTTATATAACTATTATGTCATTCATCAATTAAATGGTGTAATCAAGGTTGAGTGTTTTAACTATCATAATGTCGGACACTTTGAAAAATGTTGTTAATTTAAGGTAAGACAAATTGAGTTTCCTTCATAAATGTTGAGTGCTACAGTTGTTATGACATGTGACACATTATAAGATTTTGTCCAAATCTGTAAAGGTAGAAAGATATTTTTTTCAAAATGTATGGTGTGCTTCAATTTTAAACAAAGAGGTCACATTGTTAGGTTTTGCATGTAAAGGCCTACAAGTCAGAATAGGTTCAATCAAGATCCAAAAGTAAATGGAAGAAGACAAGTTAACTCATGGAGATCAAAGGTGGTAAGTAGGAGTATGATGAGTCTTCAAGTCCAAGTAATATGTTTTTTATGGTAGAGAATGCTACAGATGTTGAAAAGTGCCAAAAAATCTCATTGATTGCTCATCTTAATAATGAAGAGACCAAGCTCAAGGAGAAGACAAAGGTACTATTTGAGGTTAGTTCTAAGGTAAGTATGGATCCAATTGACATCTTTCTTTTGGTGATAAATCTTTATGCAAAAAACATCAATTATCTATACCTAGTGATGTGGTTCTAAGTTGTAAGGTTGATGCTTCAAATAAAAAGGTATGTCAAGATTACATAGTTGCTCCATGTGTTATCAATTATATATTTTAATAAAAGGAGAGTTATATATAATAATAATCACTTGTCATAGTTTAGAAAAATAGTAAGAACAAGAGACAAATGTTTTATAGATATAAGAGGATTCTAATGGTTACTAAGGAGTGTGGGTCATTTCTAGCTTCACTTTATTTTATATAATTTTGGTGTAAAGGATGTCTCTATCTATGATTATTAAAGATAATCCTTTATATTTATAATCAAGTTTTGTTTTGGTGTTCTTTATATGGTTAGAGAATACTAGAGTTGAGTGTTCTCAGTTAGAACAAGTATGTTCAAGTGGAAAATATGTTGAGGTGATGTCATGATGATAACTATATATGCAGTAGTCTACAAGGTCAGATTGAAGGTTCACAGATGGAAAAGGAGGATTTTTGAAATTAAACTTAGATATATTCATTTCCATAACAATATTTATAATAATTGTGTCTTGTGATTTATGAGCCATCTTCATGAAGTTGACTATGTTTTTCTACTTACTAATCTATGCACCCTATATGTTTTGCCTTGGTTTGGATAGGCAAATTAAATTCACATACCAATATTGGTTCCAAATTATTTTTAATCCATCCTAAAATAATCCCCATGATTTTTTTTAGTGTTTCAAGGTGTTTGGATATGCAAATTATCTCAGGTTGCAAGTGAATACACCATCATGTGTTGTAGGCATTTGTTTGCCATTTATAAGATCTTATTACTTTTATAGTGGTTTTATAGGGTTAATATGGGTTTTTTTACATTTTTAAAATGTTATATTATTCACCTTAACCTTTAAACCTCTTTTCCCAAAGCAATCTATATGGAATTATAGTCATATGCAACTTACTAATCAAGTAACCTTGAATGTACATCTGTAGGTGCCATAAAGGAAGAGTTCACATGGAAAAGAAGGCATTGACACTTTTTAAATATGATTTAAAATTTGAAAAGTGTATTTATATTTATGTATATAATATTATAAACCATTTAAGTCTAAATAATATGCCCATTACACCAATCCTACTCATTCCCTGCATATATGAAAATGTTTACCTACAAGTGGCCTATTGAAGAATCTCATGTTGAGAGGAGTGTTTGAGATAAGAAATATATATTTATAGTGAGGAAATAACATTTTTAAAAATTTTAAAATTACAAAAATTCATTGGAAATCACACATCTTTCATATTTTCTAGTTTTGCATTATCATCCTATAGAAGAGAACATCCACCTATAAGTGACATTAGCAGAGCCATGAAGGCAATTATACAGAGAAGATTGGAAAAGTTTGAAACATTATTGAGGTAATATTAGGTTTAAAACATCATTTAAAATTTTATTTAATTTATTTATTGATAGATAAGGTTGAGGGTCACTTAAAAAAGATGACTAAAATTTAGGCCCCTTGTCCTTAAAACATGAAAACAGAGTTCCTTGATGTTTTGTTGGTATTTTTTAACAAGATTGTCATGGGATTTGAGTCACATTTATGAATAAATATTGTATCCATATCATATTAAAATACGTATACAATATATGGATTCAAGATGACTAAGGGAAGACAATTGTTGAGAGAACTAAAGTTGCACCTTCATGCACTAAATTCAAGCAATAACACCTATAAGATTTGAAACTCCAAGGTGACTTTCATTTCAAGGCTGTAATACAAACCATGTTTCATGATGGAGTGGTTTTATATGGTATAAAAAAAATTAATTACATAAGTATCATTTATAAATGATAACATATTGTGTTATAGACCCTAGATAGACCTACATGTGTGTTTAATCCTAGAATAATCACCTACAGTAGTAGGGAGGTAAAAAAGTGGTTTAGAGTAAAAATTCAAGAGGATATAATATTTTAAGATGAATTTCAGTTTTTTTATAGGGTAATAGGTTTAAAATTAGTATAAATACCACCAAAAAAGTTTATATGCAAGGTTTTGTCCTCAAGATACACCTACAGGTGCCTTAACTATAGAATTTTCATCTACTCTTGACTGTCAACTCCCACATATTTCATAACAAGAACTTAGGCATAAATGTAAAATATATTTTAATGAAAATTAACTATTATAATACTACAGAGGAACATGTGAAACAATTTTCAAATGGTAGTGCACTATAGGTCTTGATGGCTCCAACATAGTCAGTTGTGATTGTATTCTAGCAATGTCTTAGTTGAGGACTAGTCTAAATATTTGGCATAGAAACTACATGGGATGGATGAATAAAGGAGACATGGTATGTATTTTATGGTTTAAATGGGACCCCATATCAATATAATTATCTCCAAAAAAATTATTTTCATATACAAGTAGGGGAAGCATTCAGATAAGGTCCACTTTCTAGTCAAGCCCAACCAAGTAGGGATATGTTTCAAAGTGAAAACATGGGTTATAAGAGTTGTAAAAAATTATAAATAATATAATAATTGTGGAAAAAATCTCAAAATACCCTCATGATATTGTAAAAAATAGAGAGATACTTCTGAGGATGCATGAACATAGTTCACATGAAAATCTTGCACATAGTCTGCCTACATACAGTTTGTCTTGGATTTTGAATAATTTGGAAGGTCAAATAACAAGGAAAAATGATAAATTTTGGTAAATAGAGTCTTTAAAATATAATTAATCCCATAAAACATTTAAATTATTTGAGATAATATGGTAAGTTTCATATCTTTTGTCTTAGATAGAGGGCACTTTTCTTTATGCATAAACTAGTAGGTTGGATAAGATGGGTAAGAAAGAGAGACCAAAAGCTATAAGGAAATTTCAATAATGTGTGGAAATTTCTAACACACATATAAAATAATAATATATCAATAAATAAATGGTTAAACTCAATAGGTGGTCCAAACCCATAAGAATTGTAGTCAAGCCTAGTAGGTAGGGTTTAGGCCTAGAAGCCAAATGGAGGGTCACTTCTAATTGTAACATGAGATGAGAATTAAAATGGATTGTTTCATGTTTTTGGTGTCATTTCAAACATTTTAAATTTATTTTAATTACAAATAAATCCACTTTTGGCTCAAGACAACTTCAAGCCTGTAGGTAATAGAAAAGACAAGCTCGAAAAGAGAAGTTTGGAAACTCATATCTCTACTGATGCTTTGCATGGAGGTAATGGAATTTTAGAGAAGTTAAAATGGACCTTGAAGATATTTTTTGTATAATTTTTTTTAAATTCCAATGTCCAAACTTCATGAAAAAAAATTAAAGAGCATAATGAGGTTAAAACCCTTGCAAACCCTTAGATAAAGGACCCGATTGGGAAAATGAGGTTGGAGGGATATATAGCTAGGTTAGAGTGACTATGAAATTTATTTAACATTTTATAAGACTCTCTCAATATAATCCCCATGGTTTTGGATTGTATGTAAGTGTATGTATGGGGTATAAAATAGGATTTTCTTGACCTTTTTATGTGTTTTTTAGGTTCTAGAAAGAGTCTAAAGATGTTGATCACATGGAGGGGAATATTAAGCATTAAGATAAATCCCCATGAAAATTTATTACTACATAAAAACTCCTATGTTTCCCAACAAATAGACTCATCTTATTTAGTCAAAATTAGCATAATGAGCATGGTAGTGAGAAGGGTGAAAAGCTTCGAATTGGTTGATTAAGGTGTACATGATGACTCTAAAGTCATGGAGGGTATCGACACATGTCATTTACCTAATTTTATTTATTTTCATGATATAATGAATCCAATTTTTATTCAAAGTGTGCAAGGCATGGGAAATAAGAGTTTATTAGACTATAGATGGTGATATCTCATTTTAGGAGGATTCTAGATGGTTAGAACTATAACCAATGCATGGAAAGGCATGTCTAATATCCTTACCATTCATTCCAATCATTATACATGTCCCTAATAAGTTTTAAGACATTAAAATAGGTATAAATAATGAATTTAGTTTATTTATACATAATGAGAACTTCTACACCACATTTCAAGAGATTTATGACTTGGGGTGACACTTATGCTTCCTAAACTTGTATGGTTAATTTCACATCTTCTTATCATGAAAATATAACTCCTTTTATCAGCTTGATAAGTGTCCTTTGTGACATTTGGAATTATCTCTTCTCCTATCTCTCAAAAGTTTTGTAAGAAATAGCCATTTTAGCCTTTGTAAACTATGTTCCACCTTAGTATGGAAAATCCCTACTCATTTGTATACCATTTGATCAATAAGACTACTGATTTTTTACCTCTTCCATAATTTTTCATAGGGTGTTTACTTGAATGATTTATCTTTATTAATGATAACCTATGGTTTCCTTAGCATGTTGTCTCATTCTCTCACCTATTTATAGCTTTTTATTTTAGGTCATGTGAAGTGTTATAGGAAGTGTAAATGGTTGAGTGAGTTAGTATATTAAATATTATCATTATATACCTTTTTTCTAGTCCTATTATCCTAAACATTCATCTATAACCTCACAATTAAACATTGATGTGAGAATATTCAAATTGGAAAAGTGTATGTTTGGTTAGTCCTTTATTCTCATGTGTAACATGTAGATAGTTAGAAGTTATCAAATAGTTTGGTGTATCACCTCCTTTAGGATAGTTTACTTTAATTTTTCTCTCTCCCTTTTCCCCATAAGCATAGGTTTAGTAGTGTTCTATAAGTGGTACATCAAGGGAGTTATTCATATCTAGATATTTACCCCATCCTTAGGCTACCCATAGCCTAGATGTGTTTCAATTATTCCATTTGGATGAGGAGAGCTGAGACATCTCCTAAAAGGGTGAAAATCCAAGTGACCATAGTTTTTGGCATGACCAATGGGACTCAATCGAAGAAGTTGAAGGATTTTTGGTGTTTTCTTTCAAAACATTAGCCTTTGAAGGAATATATCTAAACATCAATGGTGACTTCAAGATTACATAAAATGGTGAAGCAACCTCGGTATTCCCTTTGAATATTGTTGATGATCATTCTGTGTGTTCTTATTTCTTAATGAATTTTTATGGTTGACTTTGGTGTTGAGTATTATTTTACACAAGTTGGTGAGGTATCTCAAGCCTATGGCATTCCATATCAACCTTGTTATCATCCCTACCAATTCCAATATGACTCTTAAAAAATACAATATGATCATCATCAGCCTTGTTATGAGTTTTACCAGCCCTTCAATCAACCTTCTAAATGTCTTGCTTCTCCTAGTCAACCTAGTCACTTCTCAACTTAGTTTATTCTAACCTTTAATTAAACACTCTTAAGATATGATAAGTACATGTTAGATCTTGACACACTAAGGGGACATGATCAATATATTCCTATTCATTTCATTGATAAGGTGAGAAATGCATTAAAGTTGGTTAAAAGAGAGTGAGCACCTATTGAGAGAGCCAATTGGCAAAGGCTCACAACTGAGATGATAGATGTGAGTGGCCTAGTTTTATCCTTGGAAGATAGGCTAAAACTCCTTGAGAATCAGCCTCACCAAATCTATCATCCTTCAGTTACACCTCCCCAAGATTTATATCAGTCTTACTTGACCCCTATTCATGAGTTCAATCAAGATCATCAAAGCCATCTTTTTCCCAATCAACTAGAAGAGAGAGTTGGGAAGACAAACCTTATTTTTGAAGAAAACCTTGATAGGAAGATTAAGATATCCAATTTAGATGAAACACTCTATATCATTAGAAAAATAAATGGAATTTAATCCCTCATTTCCCTCTCCCATTACATCTTCACCTCTAGATATAAGATTCTAAGTTGGAGACAAGGTGGAGAATCCAAGCCTAGGGAGATTCCAAATTTCTTGAATACTTAATCCACTCCTCAAAATAAATCACCATTTCAATAAAATAATCATGATCCTAACATTCTAATATTGAATAAGATATTGGAATCATGGGGAAAAAAAGAGGATAGAAACCTTTATAAGGAGTGTGAAGTTGAGAAAGAACTTGATCCTATACAAACCCCTCCCACCCTTCCTCGAGAGACCTCTTGTCTTCCATGTCAGCCCTCTTGTACTCCTCATCCTCATTAATATTCTTATGAAATCAAAGAAAGAATTTTCCAAGAGAACCTATCCAAGCAAATTGAAGAGTTAGAGTCAAGCATAAAATTGCTAAGTCAAGGTGTGATGGAAGGTTTAGACCTAAAAGAAGATCCTATGCCTAAACACACCCCATATAACATCCCTCAATAGATTTTTTAAGCTAAATAATATGTGAAATAAATTGTTTTCAAATATAAGAAATACAAACAAGCTATTTTAGCCCAAGGTCTACCTCCCCTTCCTTAAGAGCTTCTAAAAGAATCCCCTACAATGCATTCTCAATCTAATTATGAGTCATGTGTTCCACCTCCACCAACTATTTCATCTTTCCCTCACCCCATCACCACTTTTCTTAATGTACATGTGGTATGGAAACCTAAAAAGGAGTATTTTTCTGAGTAAAATTCATAACTCTTGCTTGAAGAAAATGCAACTCATTGGGGGAAGTCACCTGATTTTAAGATGCCTAGTCTTGGCATCACCAAGGAGGAGAAATAAATGGAAGATCTTATAGCCCTTGAGAATAAAATTTATGTTATGGAAATTGAGATACAACTTGAGATACCTTAAGAGGTCTTCAGCTCTAAAGAAGATGTGATTCCTTATGTTGATCCTTCCTATTATGTTGATAATGAGGAATGCTTCCCTTGTATCAAAGAAGAAATATTGGATGCAGTCTTTTTGGATTCTAAACAAAAGGATGAAAGAGATTCTCTTGTTGTTCCCCTTCATTATGATGATCAAGGGGAAGATGAGGACTTGTGGCAATAGTTTGAAATAATTTTCAATGATTTCAAATCTCTCAAGGGGTCTACAACTTCGTTAGAGTTGATTGCAAGTGATGGTAAGCAAAATGACATTTTTCAAAATGTCATAGATGAGCAAGAGAAAATTTCACCTAAATATTTTGATTTAAAAACAAGATTCTATTGACCTAAATCTTCAAAATAACAAGAAATACTTCCTCTTGAAATCACACCTATAAAGAAGATGCAAGTTGATAATGAGATGAAGAATGGGCAACAATATGAGGTATGTATACAAGCCCAAGAGGAATAATTTTACATTGGATACCTATTTAAATATGGTTTACTTGAGAGCATATTAGGTGAAGTGTCAAGAAATAAGTCCAATCTATCAAGTGTTCAATCCAAAGATCAACATGCTTGGCACCATGATTTATCTCATAAAGAAGGAGATACAAAAAACTTTCCTTTTGATCTTGGAAAGGGAAGTATGCTTAATTGTTATTTGCACATAGTTATTTGTTTTTTAATTTTCCTAAGTTCCTTTTACACATGTGTGTGTGTGTGTGTGTGTATCTTATTAGTATGTTGGGTTTGTTTTGTGTGTGTCCTTTATTTTGTGTGGTTGAGGTAGTTAATTGGTCTTGTCTTGATCAAAGATTATGGTTAGTGGTCAAAGGTATCCTTGTTCTATTTTAGACTTTAGATGACTCCCTAGCCCAATGTACTAATAAGGCTACTAGTCTAGTTAGTATAGCAGGCATACTACCCCTATGAGTCACTAATTTGTTGACCAAATTTGACCCTAGAGGTCAAATTGGGACCCCTATAGGTAAAAAATTTCATTTTTAGGTGTTTATGGGTCTAATATTATGTCATTAGGTACATTATAGGTTAATTTATGTTATTTAATGTTATATTAGCCTTAGTCCTTAGTCATTTTAATCCATTAAGTCCTAAGAGTTATTTTGAGGTCAAAAAGGGCCATTTAATGACTTATACAACCTCCTCAAGAAATTTGAAGGTGTTAAAAGTATTATTTCACATCTCATGTGTCCTATTATGTCTTAGGTATCTATTTATAATTGAAAATTTGTAGTTTTTTCAAAAGAAAGGGTAGTTTTATTGAAAATGGGAAGAGTTTAGCATGTATATGACCCATAAGGGAGTGTGACACATGGGATAAGTTCATGAGATGAATATTTATCTTCCTAAAATTAATTTAAATGATTTAATTACTCTATAAGTGTCAAAATTAAGATAAAACTATTATTCTCCTTCTTCACCCTTCTAGACCTACAAAACTAATTAGTAGGTTTATGCTTGGTACAGATAGTTGGAGAGATTACAAGTCAAATGCATTTGGGAGGTGAAATTAAACTTAGAGTGATTCATTTCCATAATAATAATTTAAAAAATGGTGTCCTATGATTTATGACCCATCCTCATGAAGTTGATTGTGTTTTTTTTCTTTCTAATTTATGCATCATATAGGTTTTTCCTTGGTTTGGACATGTCCATGCAATTCACTTACCAAGATTGGTTATAAAATATGTTTAGTCCCTCATAAAATTATCTACATTCTTATTTTAGTGGTCCAAGGTGTTTATATGTATAAATAATCTTAGGTTGTAAGTGAATGCACCATTCTATGTTGCTAGAAATTTTCACCATTTATAGGATCTTCTTGATTTGATAGTGCTTTTGGAGGGTGAATATGGGTTTTTTTACATTATTTAAATGTTATTTTTGTAAAATTCACCTTTAAACCTATTTTAATAAATAATTATATATGTAATTATAGTCATATGCAACTTACCAATCAATTAACCATGAACATACATCTATAGGTGCCATGAAGGAAGAGTTCACGAGGAAAATAAGCTATTGAAATTTTTTTATATTATTTATAATTTTAATAGAATTTTTTTAATATATGGAGAGAATTTTATAACCCATTAAATTCCAAATTCTATGCCCATTACACCAATCCTACTCACTACCTAAATGTATAAAAAAATTTACCTACAGGTGTCCTCATGAAGAATATCATGTTGAGAGGAGTGTATGAGCTTATAAATATATATTTATAGTGATTAAAGTTTAATATAAAAAATTAAAAAATGAAAAAACTTAATTTTATCTCACACATCTTTCATACTATCTAGCTTTGTATTCTTTGCTTATACAAGAGAACATCCACCTATAAGTGGCATTAGGAAAGCCACAAAGGCACTTGTACAGAGAACATTGGAAAAATGTGAACCATTATTAAGGTAATAATAATTTTAAAACATAATTTAATACTTATTTTAATTTATATATTGATATAAAACATTTATGGTCACTTCGAAAAGATGATGATTGAAATTCAGGGCCCTTATCTCTAAAACATGAAAATAGAGTTCCTTGATGTTTTGTTGGTAATTTTTAATAGGTTTTTCATGGTATTTTAGGAATATTAATTATTAAATATTTTATACATATAATATAAAAATAAATATTAAATATATGGATTAAATATGACCAAGGGAAGATATTTTTTGAGAGGTCTAAAGTTTCACCTTCATGCACTAAGTTCAAGCAATAACACCTGCAAGATTTGAAACTCTGAGGTGACTTTCATTTCAAGGCTAAAATTTAAATAATTTTTCATGATTGAATGGTTTTATATGGTATAATAAAACATTAATGACCTAATAATAATTTATAAATTAAAACATATTATGTTTTAGACCCTAGACATACCTACAAGTGTGTCTAATCCTAAAATACTCACTTACAATAGTAAGGAGGTGAAAAAGTGATTTGGAGTAAAAATTAAAGTGGGTAGATGATTTTAAGATTAATTTGAGTTTTTTGAGAGGGTAATAAGTTTAAAATTAGTATAAATACCACCAAAATAAACTTGATATACAAGGTTTTGTTCTCATGATACACCTATAGGTGCCTTACCTATAGACTTTTCGTCTATAGTTGACTATCAGCTCCCACATCTTCCATAAAAATGACATAAGAATAAAGGTAACATATTTTTTAATGTAAATTATATCTTATAAGACTCAACAAAAACATTTTAAACAATTTTCAATGGTCAATGTGCCCTTATATGTCTTGATGGCTCCAACATAGTCAATTGTAAGTGACTATAGGTTGGCAGTGTCTTAGTTGAGGACTACTCTAAATATTTGGCATAGAAAATAAATGGAATGGGTTACTAAAGGAACTATATTATATATTTTATGGTTTATATTTTACCCAATATCAATTTAATTATATCCAAAAAAGTGATTTTCACCTATAAGTAGGGGAAACATTCAGACAGGGTCCACTTACTAGTCAAGCCTAACCAAGTAGGGATATGTTTCAAGTTGTAAAAATGGGTCATAAGAGTTGTAAAACATTTTAAATGATATATTAATGGTGTAAAAATATAAAAATACCCTCATTATATTATAATAAATATATATATACCTCTGAGGATGCATGAACATAATTCATATGAAAATTATACACATAGTCTACCTACATACAATATGTCTTAGATTTTGAATGATTTGGAAGGTAAAATCACAAGTAAAAAGGATAAAATTTGTTTCAAATATTATTTAAAACCTAATTACTCCTGTAAAACATTCAAATTATTTTAAATAATATGATAAGTGCCATTTTTTGTCTCAGATAGAGAGCATGTCCTTTTATGCATAAATTGGTAGGTTAGAGAAGTTGGGTAAGAAGGAGAGACTAGAAGATATATGTATATTTAAATAGGGTGTGGAAATTTTAAACACACCTATATAAGCATAAGAGACCAAGAAATAATTTTTAAACTTTATAGGTGGTCCAAACCCACAAGAGTTGTAGTCAGGTCTAATAGGGAGGGTTTAGGCCTAGAGCCCAAACACATCATCACTTCCAATTGTAACATGAGATGAGAATTAAAATGGATTATTTAATGAATTTTAGGTCATTTAATACATTTTAAATATATTATTATGTAGGGTAAGCATAAATAAATCCACTTTTGGTTCATAACAACTTCAAGCCTATAGGAAATGGAGAATATAAGCTCGATGGGAGAAGTTTGGAAGCTCATATCTATTTTGATGATTTGTATGGAATTTAGGGAAGTTTTAAGAATGTGAAAGGGGCATTTAATATCCTTCCTGTGTAATTTTTTTGAAATTCCAATGTCCAAACTTCATGAACAAAACATAAGAGTAGAATGAGGTCAAAACCCATGCAAACCCTTAGATAAGTACCCGATAGGAAAATGAGTTTGGAGGGATATCTATATGGGTTAAATTGAACATGAAATTTATTTAAACTTTCATAATACTCTCTCAGGCTACTCCATATGCTTTTGAACTGTACAAAATTGTATGGATGGGGTAAAAATAGGGTTTTCTTAACCTTTTATGTATTTTTTAGGTTATAGAAGGATTTTGAAGATGAAAATCACATGGAGGGGAATATTAAGACTTAATATAACTCTCAAAAATAATTTATTTGTTTATAAAAATTCGTAGGTAACCCAAAAAATAGATTCAACTCAGCTACTCAAAACTAGCATAGTGAGCATGGTAATGAGATGGATGAAAAGCTTCAAGTGGATTTATTTTAAGGTGTTGATGATGACTATAAGGTCATGGATTGTTTTAAAACATGTTATTAACCAAATTTTAGGTATTTTAATGAGAAAATGAATCCAATTTTTAGGCCAAGTGTGCAAGGTGTGGGAAAAAAGGAGTTTCTTAGACTATAGATAGTGATAGCTCATTTTGGGAGGATTCTAGATGATAAAAACTATAACCAATACATTTAAATACATGTATAATATAATTAACCTTAATTTAAATAATTATACCTATCCATAATTAGTTTTTGGATGTTCAAATAGGGCTAAATCATGAAGGTAGTTTCCTTGTACAAAATAATAGCTTCTACACCACATTTTAAGAGATTCATGACTTGGAGTGACACTTGTGATTCTTAACCTTGCATGGTTCATTTAACATATTATAATCATGAATATTTAACTCATTCTATCATATTTAAAAGTTCCCTTTTGACCTTTAGACTTCTCTCTTTTCCTTTCTCTCTCATGTTCTATAAGAACTAGCCATTTTGGCCTTTGTAAACTACGCTCCACCTATGTATGTATAATCCCTACTCATTTTCATAAAATTTGATAAATAATAATACTTATTTTTTACCTATTCCATAACTATTCATAGGGTTTTTACTTAAATTATGGATCTTGGTTATTGATAACGATGGTTTCCTTAGCATGTTGTTTCATTCTCATACTTATTTGTAGCTTCTTCTTGCAAGTCATGTCAAGTGTTATAGGAAGTGTCAATGGTTGAGTGAGTTATTATATGAAATATTGTAATTATAGACCTGTTTTATAGTCCTTATATCCTAAACATTCATCCATAACCTCATAATGAAACATTGATGTGAGAAGATTCAAATTGAAAAAGTGTATGTTTGGTTAGTCCTTTGTTCTCATGTGTGACATACAGTTGGTTGGAAGTCATTAAATAATTTTGTGTATCAACTCCTTTATAATATTTTAATTTAATTTTTCTCTCTCCCTTTTACCTAATAATCATATTTTTATTATTGGTATACAAGTGGTACATCAATGGAGCTATCCCTATTTAGATATTTCACCTCATCCTTAGGCTACCCATAGCCTAAAGGTGATTCAATTTTGCCACTTGGATGAGGAGATTTGAGACATATACTTAAAGGGTGGAAATACAAGTGACAAATTATTTTTAATGTGAGTTCTCATGTTTTTTTAGTGCATGTTTCCTATTTTATATAGTGTAGATGTAGAGTTTGTGGTCATAGAAGTGTGTTAAGAGAGAAGGCTTGTAAGCCCGCATGGTGGTTCTTCATGGTGTATGGAGATATAAATATCATCAAGTGGTGAAATGTATAAAATATATTATCATGAGTCCCTCTTATATATTTATTATTTATTTACATTAGGTTTTATTTCTTTTGTGTGTTCTCTCTTTTATTAGTTATAGTGCTTGGTTGAAGAAGAGTGTTGGCATGGAGAAAGAAGTTGTCAAGGAAATAAGAGGTAAGATCAAGGTAAGTGGGAGTTTGTATCATCTTTATAATATGGAAATTTCTTATTTATGGTATTTAAATTTCATAAATATTGGTTTTTTCCCACTTTTTCATTGTATAAAAAGGGGAGAAAGTTCTTGTTGTGGGAGTGCTTGAAGAGAAAGAAGGTGAGTTGTATATTTCTATATATGATGTTTGTTAACATCAATTAAAAATGGGGATATTATTTGAGTATTTTTAGTGATGTCATTTTTATTAAATTTATGTGTACTTTTGATTTTATGAAGTTCTTTGATAGCTTAAGTAACAATGACAAAGTGTGCAATGTGCTTGTCTTAGTGTGTTTGAAGTTGTCTTGGTTGATCTTTAGTTTTGGCATGATCAGATATGTTTAAAGATAATTATAGTGATTTTATCATGTTAAATATTTACATAATATATTATTTATGATTTTATTACTTGTTTTTATAAGTGGAATTCATCTGGTAGTCTATATTTTTCATCTAGATAGTTTGCGTCTAGTGGTAGAAACTCTAAGTAGGTAGTTTGCTGACATCACCATTTCCATGTCTGGATGATTCAGGGGGATTTGGTCATATTTTTGTGATAAAATTATTAACTATTTATTATTTTCTAAATCTTAGATAATTAACCTAATCACAATCAAATATATGTGGGTGCAAAGTCAGGATCCTAGTTATTTTGATAGTGTTTTCCCATACTTAGCCAAATTTGCAATGTGACAAGAAGAGCCAACTAAGCATATTGATGAAGTTATATCTCACATGTGTGGAAATTTTAGGACAAAGTTATGATATGGGTTTATTTTTATTTTTTCATTGTGTATTCGTGATAAATTTTAGATCATGCACCTAAGCGCTGTAAAAGTTATGTAGGAGCAAATTGGCCTCCCAAACAAGTTCTAAGCATGGTTCTATGATAGAAGATTTTTTAGAAGGAATTTTAATTTTGTTATATATCACATGAATTAAGGTTTAAATATAATTTTTTGAAATTTTTTATTACCCTATTAAATGTGCTCATATGGTGCAAATGTGAGGTCGTGAGACTGATCGAGGTAAAATATATATCTGCATAAAGTAGGCTTTCTAGGCATATTATAGTTGGTCCCCATACTTAGTTAATTTGCATGATGTTAAAGATATAGACCTAGTGGAAATATAATGATTCATATGATTTTGTACATAAATATTAAATGGTGCACGTAGAGTCAAAAGGATCAATATGATAGTTATTTAGAAAAGATAAATATTGAGCATCTTACACAAGATCAATGGAGTGTGTGTGTTCTAAGATGATAGGAAGTAGCAAGATGGTGAGAAGTGAAAATTGTTTAATAAATGATAAAATATAAAGGATAAGGATCTAGTGGTGATTGGGTTCTTGTACATATTGATTTTATTGTGAGCATTATTAGTTAAGACCTAGTTGATTCGTAGAGATCGACGGTGCGTATTGAGTCAACATTGCAAAGGTGCACGAGATGAAGTTAAAGTGATCAAGATTTAACATTTGATCATTGGTGTATATTCATTAAATTTTGGAATATATATATGTTAAATATTTTATTTTATCAATAGAGTAAATGAGATGAGATCATAGTGTTTGATTTTTAACAATGACCATTGATATTTGAATATTTGAATTTTGCAAAGGAAAGTACCAGTGATTGGGTTTTAGGCCATAAATTTAGATATAAGTAAAATTTTATAGTTTAATAAAAAGTTAAATTATATATGATTGTAAGTATTCTATGAAAATATGAGTTTAAAGATATAGAAGTGTGTGTAGACAAATTTATTGAGCTCCAAAGTTGACTATGTGTTTGTGCATGGACTGTAAGTGACCCAAAAAGATTGTTTGAGTTCATGTAGATGTTGTTTTTATGTTTCATGGTGAGTTACCTATTTGGGAGTTTTTTAGACTCCATGAATATTCTCTACATGAATTTTTAAATTTTGAACAATCGTATATAGTATAAAAAAGGTTTTGAAGCTAATCATGTTTTAATTCATAATGACTCTATGTATAGAGAAGTGTTTGAGTTGATGGGCTTTAGTAAAAGAGTGTTTTGGTGAATATGATAATTTAATGATACCAAAATGGTCATGTAGAATGTTTTCATGTTATTTTAAAATGTTCTTGAGTTATTGGTTTGCGTAGAGATGTGTCAAACATTTGAATGGGTCTCCATAGGACCTAAAAGTGACTTAGGCCTATTTGAAAGTGGGTTATGCTTATGTGTGACCCATGCGAGATGACTTAAGGGTGAAGGCATGTTTTGTGTCTGATAAATAAATATTTAAATCTTATTAATTCATTATATATATATATATATAGAAACCAAACATGTTGGTTTTTAGACTTGTACGTGTGACTTGTGAGAGTGTTGTGAAGTGAAGGATATGTAGTGTGCCTATTGGTTGAGTTAATGAGAAAAATAGTTATTTGACTATGTGTATGACTTGTATTTCATGTTCCTAATGTTATAATAGTGATATATATATATATATATATATATATAGAAACCAAACATGTTGGTTTTTAGACTTGTACGTGTGACTTGTGAGAGTGTTGTGAAGTGAAGGATATGTAGTGTGCCTATTGGTTGAGTTAATGAGAAAAATAGTTATTTGACTATGTGTATGGCTTTTATGTCATGTTCCTAATGTTATAATAGTGATCTTGAAATTTTAGGATATGAGAATAAGTTTGAGTGTGCATATGAGGACAATTTAAGTAAAGAAGGAGAGAGATTATGGAATGCCTATGTGGGAGACCTATTTGAGATAGACAGAGAGTTTTTTCAAGGGTTAGATAAAATGAGATACATCATTAGGTGTTGAATGCATCATTTCTAAGGTGGAGTGTTAAAATGAGGGTCTAAAAGACTTGGTCTTCCTTATGGGTAGTTGTTCCTTGTGAAATAGGTATTTCACTAAATACCTTTGCTCAGGAGGATATGATCAAGGTTAGCTTATTAGTGATTATACCTATAAAAAATTAAAATAAAACCATAGGATACAAATTATAAAATTAATGTTCAATAAATAAATTAGTACACCAATATCCAATAATAAAAAAATTTCAAGATTCTTAAGATTATAATATATGAAATTCAAGCATAAATCTAAATGTAAAGGTTGAATTGATTAAAATTTAATGACCAATGACACATACAAAATATAGTAATCAAAATTAGTAATAAGATACTTGGAATTTTATGGTTTCTAGTTAACTTTAGCATGTGTGTGATTGTGTAAACTAAGATAAAATAATATGCTGATAATATAGATCTAGAAATATAGTTTGAGTCTATACTTGGACAAACATGGGCTCCCTGAATAGTTTTTTTGTGTAATGTTCATTGAATATGGATTTATCTAATATAAATTTGAAAAAATTGTAACTAATCTACAACCTATGGCTACATCTATTGAGAATTAAAAAATATTCTATTTTTTTTAATTTATATAACCCCTTATTAACATTATCCTTGATTTGGAAACCCTATTTGTATTTTTGAGAGCTATAAAACTAAAAAAATAAGAGTAAGTGTTATAGGTTGAACTAACCCCAATCACCCCCATTTATGATTGACCAATTCATAAATATCAAGATACTCTAAGGGTGGAATAAAGCTACACATATTTCTCCCACCTAACATGATTGTGAAATTTTTCTCCCTCATTACATGCATGCAATTATTAATTTTGATTTGATACTTGACAATTTTCACTCTTGACATGTTTTTGAAATGACTTAGACTTTGCCTATGATTTCTCCTAGTGATTGATATTTAATTTTTGAATAATAAAGAAGATTTTATCAATGTGAAATATTAAATCAATAGTGACAAGTTATAGGATGATCCATTGTAGTAATGAATGACCTTTGATTTGTATTTATAGGATTATAATTGAATATTTTCATTTATCTAACTTTTGAAACATGTTGGATGACCCATATGGATATTTAAAAATATGTAAACTAGTAATTAAATTGAATTACGATATGTTTTCACTAAATGTACAAGTTCATGGAAGTTTACATGTTGTTATAACATTGACCTATCCTATAAAATTAGGAATAACTAGCCTAAATATGGGAGCATTAAGTGAGTTATATAAAGTTTTTTGAGCAATTGTTTTGGTATTATTGTTTAGTAGTAATGGAAAATAATGGGGTCAAGCACACATATAGATATATGGTGTATAATATTAATATATTTAAATTTAAATCAAGTAGCAATATATGTCAATAATTAACATTATCAAGTACTTGTGACTAAATTTAGTATCTACATAGTCATATTAATATTTAGTAATGTAAATTTGTCCTTGGGAAAATCCTTGTTTATGTCTCAAAAGTCTAAAAAATATTTAATATATCCATAAGGATTTTCAATTGGTAAAATATTAGAGACTTATGGGGTATAATCAATTGATTTGACAAATCCCACATCAAGGAGCCTTTGAATTTCATATTTAACTATCAAAATTAATTTCAAATGCATCTTTCTAATTTTTATATTTAACTAGATTTTCATATGGATAGAGTACTAAATTATGCATTATAATTATAGGGTTAATTCCTGACATATCTAAATAATTTCAATAAAATAACTCAAGATATTCTTGTATTACCTTTGTAAAGGATTTACCTTCATCATTATTCAGAATGGATATAATAAGGACTATTTTGGTACCTCTATTTATTCCATAATTAAATTAAAATATTTATTAATTTATCAATGTTGATCTATCTTCCACATATGGTGTATTAAGAATCTTATTTGGACCATCTACTTAGACATTATCATGTGAATGTTCACTCTCTCTAAAATATGCATGGTAATTTAATTTGAATTAAATATTTTATTATGATATAGGAGAATGAGATCCTCAAAGGCCCCAAAATACTCTAAGGGAATCATCATTATAAAAGTCTTCTTATATTCAAATTTTTTATGACATCATATAACCAATGATATTAGGTTTTACTAATTATAGTGTTGAAACATAATGAACCTATAGTGCATCCTTGGGAATCAACTTAAATAAATGTGGATAGATATTTAATTTATCATCCTTTATTTATTGACTATTAACTAATGCATGTACCCAAGGACTTTCTTACCTTTATGGTCATATTTTGATGGGATTAACAATGCCTTATGCATGATTCCCCAATCCTTATCCTATATATACAATATTTTATAAATATTTTAGCCCATCTCCATACTAGTTTAAATTTGTTGCTTTTGATATAAGAGTAAATTGAGTAGATGTTGGTTTTGATATAATACTATGTAGAATAGGATATCCACACTCATGAAGTATACAATTATACATAGCTTGTGTCATTTTACAATAATTTAATGGTTATTGATCCATAATAAATGTATATTTGTATCCCTAATCACTCAATTTCAAACACATGTAAGGTATAAAGTAATAAATTCATGTCATAGACCCATGCTCATTCCAATATAATATTATAATTGAGATCATTGGGCATAACCTGCCATATTATAGTTATTATCCTTGAACCCATAATAATATTCAATCTAACTTGTCCTATAGCATTATAAGGTATAATATTGAAGCCTCAAATATTCATACCTAATTAATCAACATCCATATCTTATATACCAAGTAGATCAAGGAAATTTATATTATAGATATTGAGCCCATATCCATTTTAACCAAAACTCAAATAACTCCCATATTTTTTATATGTAATTGAACATATAATGTGAGATGTTGTTTTATAATTTCCATGGGAGGTAAGTATTTTTCCTTAAAATTTACATTTTCCTCCATCCATCATAATATATTTATGATAAAAGGTACATAATATGGCTATACATCATTTTGTAAAGTCATGTCATGTAATGTCATATGAATAATATCCTTATAAATAGGTGAGATATAGAGAAATTAAAAAATAGATATTTTAGATAGATTATTTGTAAATTGATTAATAATAGCATACTCTCTATCTGGATTGGTAGGATTTGTGAGAGGTAGAGGGGGATGGGGATTAGTGGTTTGACTACCTCCAATTGGTACTTTGTTATATGCATGGGATAAAATGACCTATAGCTAACCTCTTTCTCTTAATATATTTTAAAATAAGATCATAACAATTAAACCTGCTTACACTTATACAATCTTATAGAGACCTATAATAGACATAGATGTACTAGAGGATAATATACACTCAAATATCAAGAGTTAAGGGTTCCAAATCCTAAGTCTATGAAATGGGGTCTATTTCTCACTATGGATCAATTATGTGTAATTATTTGTAAAGAATGTAAGATATAATGATCAACCAAATTGAGTCTATACAACCTAAGTTGATAAATGGAAAGCCTACAAATTCTTATATCTATACTAACTTTTTAAATAAAGTTAAAATCATAAAAAATGATACACACCTACATACTCAAATTAATAAAGAATTAAATGTCTAATATAATTATTAAATAAAGGAAAGAGTATAGGGATATAGATACTTAATAATAAATACTTCAATATCCCCCTTAGCATAAAGTGTAAATTTGAAAGAGATGTTGTAGGTTGAATACCTCAAATGACAAGATGACTATGCATGCATCCTTAATCAAGAAACTACAAATACCTATTCTATTAAAAATCAATGAAATGATAAGATAAGACCTCAAAGATAAGAATATAAACATATAACTCTTCCAAAAACTAGTTAGGGGAATAAACATAAGTGAAAGTAGAGTGTATGAATGTAGAGTGTATAAAATATAACTCATATATATGGTTCTGATACTAAAAAATAACCTTTAACTATAAATTAATAGTATCAACCAATCCACTATAGAATATGTCAATTGACATAGAATGGTATCAACCAAGTCAATATATTATAAGTGACATAATAAAGACTTAGAACTATATTTGGATAATTGATACAATAAATGGAATAAAAAGTATGAAATAAACTATATCAGTAAAGCTGATACATATGATATAGGGAAGCTAGAAAATGTGGATAGAAAATAGATGGAGGCATAATACAATAATAGACTCAAAGGGGATTAGATGGGTATTAATGGTGGTAGAAAAAAATAATATGTAAATATATCTTATAATTCCCCATGAGTTTATCCCACCCCATTCTTAGTACACTCTTTAATTCATGCACTCAAGGAGATTGATGTTCCAATAATCCTTTGCAGGAGAAAATTTTAGTAAGTGATAAAGTTATAAATATCATGTATATGTATATGATTGACCCAAATCGCATCACATGTCATAATAATATAATACGAGATGGTTCTTTGAGATATAAAAATATTAAAAAAAGACGATAACTAAAAATAAATGATGAAAAAATTGAAAGTAAATAAAAATATGTACCTTATATTTTTAAATGTAGATGTGATGTTTTGTATGTTGTAACCAATAGGAAGTTCCCATCATAAATAAAAGAATTAGACTTAAAAAATAAAATAAAAATACAATTTTCTTAAAAAAATTTAGCACCTAAAAATTATCTACTTCACTAAGATCCTAAGAATTCTTATAGTTGTTGAAAGTGACCTATAGAGATAAAGATATGAGAAAAATACATAATCTCATAGTAAATAATTGAAAATTTTAAATTTTAATATATATAAATAAGTAATAATAATTTCATTTGTGCATTTTTATTCTTTAAAAAATTGAAGCTTTAAGATTATAAAAATAACAATATGAGAGATTATGGATCTCAATCAAAGAGGCACTCATGTAGGAGTTTTCATTGAAGGTAGGTGGTGTAATTAATGTTCCATTTTTTATTTTAATAAAATCAACTTTAGGAAATCTAGGTACCAGGGAAAATTTATGTAGAATAATAATACCAAAAATGTATTAAAATGAATGAAAAAACTAGGGCAGGTAATGTGTAGTTATGTAAAATTCAAAACAGTGGCCAAAGGTGTTTATTCTGGACAAGGAAAAAAATTCAAACCCTCAAACAAATTTATCATCTAGGATGATATAATTGATAATGGGAATTTCAAATAATGTTTAATATCATGGGGTATGTATAATATTTTGGCTGATACCATATGGTATGGATGATGTAGTAAAGAAATAGTATGATGGTTAATACCTTAGGGTATGTATGGTATCATTGAATAAATTAGACATGGTTAATGAAACTAAGTGTTGGAAGATATATTATGAATATTCAAGCATGGTTGATATTATAGGATATAACTAATGTATTAAGAGACTAATATTACTCTATAGTATAAGGTATGGCCAAAATAATATAATCATGTGATGATCGATACCTAAGGGTATGGATGATGTATATAGAGAGGATAAGGGTACTCAATATAATATAGTATTGGTTGATACAATATGAAATTCAAATATGGCTGATATAATGTAAACTATAGGCGACTAGTTTAATAGAATGTAGGGACCATTTTTATTTTAGTTATTATTTTGTTTAGTTTCAAATTGTACTCATATTTTTAGATCACGATATGATTGGGTTTAATTTTTTTTATATTTTATAGATGTAGATATTACTATGGAGGAAAATTCATTCTAACTAGCTACTATATTTATTGTAGCTATTATTGCTAGTTGATAGAGTGTAATTGGCAACTCTCAAATTTGGTGTAAGTGTGGATATGTGTCATGTTTATCTAAGTTTATAGTTCATTGACATGTTTTGTCATCGATGGGAGAGTATTTTTGATAGCTTCAAATGGGTGGTGGATGGGATATATGATTATGCTTAGATTTAGATAAGGGGATATCTAGGGGTAAGGGGATTATATTAGATTTTACACAAAGATGGAAAACTAACCTAATATTTATCCTAATTAATAGAAAACTTAGACAAACAATATTTTGAATTTATGCAATTAAGATTGATAAAAAT